>JAADVZ010000145.1:0-49307 GCA_023335925.1 Pythium phragmitis | reverse complement strand
TGTAATGGAAGACGCATCCGAGATGGCCCCCATCGATGAAGCGGACGGCGGATACGACCACCAGGATGATGATGATGACGACGACGAGAACAACGACCCCAACGATGATCCCGTCGAATACGGAGGAGGTGACGACATGGATGTCGAGATGGAAGACGCGGATGCCGCGTCGTGCGTGTCGGCGACAGATGCTTCCGCTTCGGTCGACGAAAATCCAATGAATAGTTCGGTGGTGGATGCGGATGTGGATACGAACGCAAATGAGCATGCCAACGACAACGAACCAGTCACAGAGCGACATGTGGACCCAGTGACAAACCCGAGGAACGAACCCAAGCCAGTTGTGGTCAAGAGTGCGGCGGACTACTTCCGCGCGCAGATGGAGGACGACTCCGTGAAGAACGAAGAGGATATCGCGTACTCACAGATGATTGAGACGGCACTGATGCGGTCCGTCATTCTCGAGGCCGAAGGAACCGAATCAAACGACAAGAGCGACTACTCGTACTTTGACACCAAGATGATGAAGAACTGGGCCGGCCCGAGCCACCTCAAATTCAAGGGTACACGCCGGCTACCCGCAGCAATGCTTGCATTTATTGACGAACAGGAAGAAGGAACCAGTGCTGCCCCTGCCAAGCGCGGTCGAAAGCCACAGGCAAAAAAGAGCTCGACGTTAGCAGGCGAGAAGAAGTCGCTGTTTGTCGATTTCCTCTCATCCGATGTGCCAGATCTCGCGAAGCTATTGAAGGCTCCAAAGGCGACCGGATCGACGTGTTTGACGAAACTTGTCGTGAAGCGGCAGATGCAGAAATCGGCCGAGTTGGTGTTCCCCGTGGACGCACATATTGAGTCAAACATCTTTTTCCGCCACTTTTTGAAGCCACGGCTGCAGTTGTTCCATCGCCGCTTGCAGCCATCTCGAGGCATGGAAGCCGACGACACTCTCGTACCTTCGGCCAGTGATCCCGGTTTGGCGGATGCCGATAATCTCGCGTACGATGATGAAGACCACGGCCACGACTTCGGAGCTGGCAGGTTCAGCGACGACGATGAAAGCGACAATGAAATGGATCGAGAGGGAAGCACTGGGTTCTTCTCGACTGCCAACCTCATCACAGCCGAGCGTGTCGTGGAGAAAGTGGATGTCCACTATGAGCGCGTCGCGAAACGAGTCGACGTGAAGAAACTCAAGACGAGTTTGTGGAGCCATTTGGAGTCCGAGACGGCTCTGCTGGGGAAGCGAAAATCCCGGCACAGTGATACCGTCGAGCCCGAGCCGGAGGGTTCGGATGACGATGTCACGTCGAGCAATAACTTTGAGCCAACGACATTCGAGAACGTGGTGCATGGCATCGCCGGAAAGGTAGACTGGAGATGTTTCATTCGGACGCGATTTTGCTATTGGCATTGACGCAATGCGTTTCGGCTGTAGGTTCCCTCGAACGTCACGGTCTCGTTCTACTTCATTTGCATGCTGCATCTCGCCAACGAAAAGGGTCTCCGATTCACTGGCAAGGACGACCTGAGCGACTTTGCCATCAAGAAAGAACAGCCACTCGCACGAAACTAGTCCGCCACTCTGTACGTCAAGACGAGACGATAGCCATTCTGAAAACGCAGTTTTTTTTCTCAGTCAGGTAATTACAAAGATAGGTATATGGAAATACATGGTAGAGCTATGGAGCTGATGCTCAGGTGCTGTCGTGCGGGCCGAAGAACTCGTAGTGGATCTGCTCGGCAGGCACACCCATCTCGCCCAGGATGTGGCGCACGTTCACCATGAAGGCCGGAGGACCGCAGAAGTAGTAGTGCGAGTCCGTCGCGTTGGCGCCAACGTACGATGCCAAGATGTCCTTGGTGAGGAACCCCTTGGCGTCGCCAAGGCTGCTAGAGTCGAAAATCGTCTTAACCTTGAAGTTGTCGCGACCACCTACGAGTTGATGGAGCTCGGCGCCGAGCGCGGCCGACTGCGGGCAGCGGTTGCAGTTGACCATGGTCACGTTGTTGGGCAGGTTCTTGTTGGCGAGGAACTGGGCCATGGAGGCCACGGGCGTGATGCCCACGCCGCCGCTGAGCAGCACGATGGGCTTGTCGTGGTCGACGTCGAGGAAAAAGTCGCCACTGGGCACGGTGAGCTTGAGCACGTCGCCTTCCTTGATTTCGTCGTGCAGGTAGCTCGAGACCTTGCCCATGGGGCATCCCGTCATGGCCGGGCCTTCTTTCTTGACCGTGATGCGGTACTCGCCCATGTTGGGCGCGTTCGACAGCGAGTAGTTGCGCTGCGTCGTCATGTGCGGCAGCTCGACGCGGATGCCAATGTATTGGCCGGGCAGAAAGCTCAAAATGCCCTTTCCGTCCTTTGGCTTGAGGTGGAACGACATGGCCTCGGACGACTCGGCCGTCTTCTTGGCCACGACAAACTCGCGCCAGCCTTCCCAGCCGCCGGGCTGCTGGCCCTTGCCCTCACGCAATTCGCGCTCGCGATCAATGAAGATGCCAGCGAGCAACTGGTAGCCTTCGCCCCACGCCTCTATGATATCGGGCGTCGCTGCGTCGCCCAAGACTTCCTTGATGGCCCAGAGCAAGTTCTCGCCGACGACGGGGTAGTGCTCGGGCAGAATGTGGAGCGCAACGTGCTTGTGGGCAATGCGCTCGACAGCCGGGCCGAGCGCGCCGAGGTTGTCGATGTTTTGCGCGTACGCGAGCACCGACTGCGCGAGCGCGAGCGGCTGCCTCGCGACGCTGTCGCCCGGGAGCTTGACTTGGTGGGTCGGGTTGAAGAGTTCACTGACCTTGGGGTTGTTGGGCAGCATGCGGCCGTACATGGTCGACGTGATGGAGTAGCCGTGCTCGGCGAGCACGGGCGCAGTGGCCTTGATGATCTTGACAGTGCTGGGACGGAGCGCCATGGCGGATCGAAGGAGAAGAAGACTGGAGTGAGTGAAGAGTCACTTGGTGGCTGATGCGAGGCAAAAGGAAGAGTGAGATCGGCCGCCGCGCTGGAGAGAGACAACCCACCCACGCCGGCCGCAGGCATTTGCGGATCACTCATCGCTGCCCCACACCATGGGGAAAGGTACCGTTGCGAGAGACACGCACGAGTCTCCGAACACATACGGGACCAGTGGGTAACGAGAGTGGAGCCCCTCGCGGGGGTGATCCCGTCCAGTGCCGCTTCAAAGCAATGCGCCGTTGTGGCAACGTCAGCCCAACGGTCGGGTGGACCTGTCTGTGAAGAAAAAGGGCGAGTGATCAGAAATTCCGGTGGTGCTATGATTGGACATAAATGTGACTAAGGAGATAACGATTGGCTGAAATTCTCATCGAACTGTGAAGTATTTGCGGATGACTCACATCCACTTCCCCATGAAGGAGCCAAGTCGGTTTCAGTGCTGGTGCCACAGACGCGCGTCCCTCCCGTCCCTCCCCCACACGCGACAAAGAGAAGCGGCAGCGCGAGGCCAGTCCACTGGATTCGAGCTCAAGGGCTCCCCTTGACCAGTCAGGACGTCGAGATGTCCTCACAATCCCACTTTTGTAACCACGCGTTTTTGTGTTTTTTTTTTCGTTTTCTGATCTCTGGCTCAAAGGAGATACTCGAGCGGCTCTTGGACCACCGAGATGCGGAATGGGACCGAGCGGCAAGCGACATGAACGCTGTTCCGTTGGGTTTGAAACGCCCGTTGTCAAATCTCGACTCAGTGGCTGTATAGTAGACTTCGAAACGGCTTCTTGATGCAACTCACACTGATACTAATCCAGCACTCGTTGCCAGCATATTAGTCCCGCTGTTGCACGGGTTCGAAAGTCGAAGCTGAATCAATATATTTACTATTGTATGCTCTCGCTGGCTTGCCGTTGTACACTGCACCTCACAGGCGCCATCCGCGCTTCTGGGCCGCCGAATCGCTCGCGATGGAAGACGCCGCCCCATCGACGCTCTCGCTCTCTTCACTCAGCAGACCGACTTGCTCGGGCGGTGGCGGTGCGTAGAGATCCCGCGGCTGCATCTGTGGGAGGTTCTTCTTGCTCCGGCTGGTCGACGCGCCCGGCTTGAACGGAGTCGGCAGTACGACGGGCATGACTTCGTTGAAGTCCCGCACTGCGTCTTCAATCGAGAAATGCTCAGCGAGCAGGCTCGTGCGGTGGGCGGTCGAGGAGAAGCCGACATACGGCGTGTACGGGAACGCGTGGTGGTGCGCGAGGGCGACAAAGCACATCTCAAAGCAAATGAGCAGATTGTTGATGCCCGTAGTCACGTTCTCGACGCTCCACGAGCCGATCTCGTGGATGATTTGGAACCGCGAGAGAAAGGCGAGCACGACACTCTGCCAGAACGAAAGAAAGAGCACGGCCTTGATGCAGAGAAACTTGGGCACGGGATTGTAGGGCTTCAAGCGGTCGCCTAGCGCGAGGTAGAAGAGCACGAGATAGTAGAAGGCGTACGTGATGGAGCAGTTGACGATCAGACTCGTGTAGAGGTAGCCCTTCTTCATACTAAAGTTGCCCTGGTCGTACACGCCGTTGATCTCGAGCAAGATGGCGAAGAACGACATGAGCGGCTTGAGCACGACAAACTGCATGGTCGCCATTTTGCAGTCACGCAGAAAGGCAGGCCCCATGCGGATCGGTGCGTTCCAGCGATTAAGTGGCCACGGATGCTCGAGGTCCGGTAGTTCTCGAAGCACCTACAAGGTGCGCCGTTGATGAGATTTCCCATATTGCCTATCATGACCTATATAGTATACGAACCTGGAGCACGCGCTCATTGCTTCCGTCACCAAGATAGGCAATCATCAGTGCTAGGAAGAGGTAGATCACATAGCCTTCGTACGAATCGCGAAGCAGATCCAAGTACAACGCCGAGTCCTGTTGCAAGTGGAATGGTTCGTGAGATCGGCCCAGAGGGAAAGAGAATCTTTTGACACTGCGTGTACAGACCTTGAACCGCAGCGACAACCACGAGTCGGTCGCGTAGATTGGCACCATCCACAGAATACCGACAATCTGCAGGGACGCTCATCAGCAGTCAGTGCGGTGGATAAGAAACAATCTCCAGCAGCTCTCAAGGAGCCAACTCACTTTGCTCTGCACGATAGGTTTCGTGAAGTTGTTTAGGTGGCCGCGGATGAGCTTGATGGACGCGACGACCGCGACGCCAACAAACACTCCAGCGACGACCCAGATGACGTACTGCACATAGGCCTCGGCGTCGCTGTCGTCATCGACGATCTTGGTGATGGTCGCCGAGGCGGTGGCTCTTGAACCCACCTCCTGAGGGTCGCTGCTGATCATGCTGCTGCTCGGCATCGTGTGGAGAGAGTGGCGGACGATATCTGAAGACAGAGAGCGACGGCGACAGTAGTCACGTGCTTCTTAGCGACCCATACGGCTTCACCTTGAACTCGAACAAAGAAGAAAGAATCTGACCCATGTCTGAATCTGAGTAAGATTGGTTCTTATCCGACTTCTAAAAGAATGCACAGGATAAGAACATGTACTGGATTAGGTTTGGTTCGTTTTAAACCTAACATGAGCAGGTTCGGTAAATAAACCGCAATCAGCAGGTAATCAACTGCATTTCTAAAGGAATGATGGTCTCACAAGACCCGGTGGAAACAAGTCCTCTCGATAATTCTATCCTTCGCAATGCTGGCACACGCACGCCGCCTCTCCGCGCGCACGAACGCGCGCCATGGAGCGCTGTTCAACGGCAGCGTCCCACCAGCCTCTCAGCGGCTCTTCATGAGTCTTCCATCCAGCACTGACGCATCGCGACGCAAGCCCACTCAGTCGCTCACTGCGCCAGTACGCACGCCAATGGCGCCGCTCGCTGTCCGCATCTACGGCTTCCAGTCGGCATCGCTCTTCTCGCCGTTTGTGTCGCTCCAGACGCGGTCCTTCGCACGCCGCAGTGGTCGGAATCCATGGGAAAATCCATGGGAATCCATTGATGGCAAGACCGACTGGGTGTCGGTGGTCAAGACCGGTGCGCTGTTGGCCGTAGGTGCCGGCGCCGTCGTCGCTGCAGCTTCCGGTGCGTCCATCGCACACTTGTGCTCGCCTGGAATCGGATCCACTAACCTAAAAGCTGTTGTCAGTGGGCTTTGGCTTTGTCGTATTTGGTGCCGCCGGCTATGGGATCTACTCACTCTACCAGCGGTTCTTTGCTCCGTACCGATCCAATGATCCGTTCAGCTCGGTGCAAGCCGACATTGATCGCATCTTCAATAGGCGGCAGAGCGCGCCTCGTAGCACCAAGCGATCTGCGGCCAGTGTGGACAATGATCTAGACTCTTTGGTGCAGGGTCTGCCGTTTGTCGTGCGTGGGCTCCTCAAGACCGTGCTGTCGTTTGCCGGCGGTGTGCTGAAGAGCTCCATGGCTCGCGCAGGCGAGCTGCGGCGCCTCGCGAACGACGCCATGCGTGCGAATGCGAGTATCGTGGCCCAAATGGGCAACGACGTGAGCATCTCGACACCGCGCAACTGGACGGAGTACAGTACGTGAAACAAAAGGTGGCACTACCCTGTGGCACTTCTTGCTAAGGATGTTTTGTGGTGCCTCCTCCTATAGCTGTGAATGGAGCTGGGCGAGTCGAAGCCGTGTTCAACGTGACCGGAGAGGGCTATGCGCAGGCACAGGTCACTGCCAAGGCCTCGGTCGGTACGAACGGCGAGCTCACGCTAGAGGAACTCAAGTGTACGTTGCTTACGGAGCTGGACTCTTGTTGATCTCTTTGGCTCAAAATGACGAGTGACTCTGTGCGATTCTTTCCCAGACCATAACCGTCGCACGGGCGAAGTGATCGATCTCTTGCGCGACGGCGGTTCACCCGCAGGTGTGCGACGCAAGAAGATCGTTGAGGCCGACTACGTCGACCTCGACGACTGACAGTAAACCCCCTCCCAAGCAATGAAAAAAGGACACCAGTCTTGTCATTTTTACGGCCGCCACTGGATAACGTAGTAAAGATTCCTCAGCTCTGGGCCAATCGCGCGGCCATCGGGAACGATCCGAGGTGCTTGACGCGGCAGACGTTGGCCTGGAGCTTGTCCACGGCCGCGCGGACGTTGGCGTCTTCAAAGTGGCCCACAATCTCGACGAAGAAGTCGTACCCGTCGCCTTCGAGACGGTAGATCGACTCGAGACACGACAGATTCACGCCGTGCGATTTCCAAACTTCGAGCGCCGACAGCAGCGAGCCGACTTCGTGCTTGATCTCCATGCTGAGACACGACTTGTCGCGACCCGTCGGCGGCGGGCAGCGCGTGGCAATCACCAAAAAGCGCAGCGTGTGGTTGCTCGAGGTCGTCGCGCCGGGCTTGGGCCACGTCGTGGTCGCGAGTGCATTTGTCGCATCGAGCACTTGCAGCCCATGGGCCTGGGCCGCACCCGTCGTAGTGATCGCGACCGCGACCACGTCGTCCGTTGTCGCGCTGACCCGTTGGGCCGCGACCGTCACACTGGCGACAGTGATCACGCGTGCGCTCGGCCAGCACTGCTCAACGTGTGTGAGCAGACTGCCGTCGGCGTCACTCGGTGCATAGACTGCACTCACGTCGCCAGTCTTGACGCTGTCCTTGGTCTTGGCGGCAAACGTAAACGACTTGGAAATCGCAATCTCGGCCGCGACCTTGAGCGAGCTGTGGAGCAGCTGCGCCTGGGTCTCCTTGATCATGCCCAGCTGCGAGTCTTCAATGGGCACGATACCGTAGGCAGCCTTGTTGGCCGCCACGTCTTCAAACACTTTGCTCACGACTTCGCGTGCCACAAAGTGGTCCGTTGGCAGTGAGCTGCTCGTGGCACTGCTGCTGGTGCTGCTGGCCGCGTCGCCATTGAAATACGTCTCACCAGCGATCCACGCAAACGAGCCTTCGACGCCGGCAATGGAAATCGACGGGTGGGACACGCGCTGCAGTAAGTACAGCACCTGCACTTCCTTCGTGAGCGGCATGACAAAGTCGCGGTAGAGATCCGAAATGAGCTGCGGATCGACCTTGAGCTCTTGCGCGTGCTGCTCATGGTGCTGCACCACGGAGCCTTCGTGGATGTCCTGGCCATACGTCGAGGCCTTGAGCCGCACGCGCTGGAGCACCTTTTCTTCCACTGCCATGTTCGTGAGCGCGTCCATGATGCCCTGCGCGTCGTTGTTCTGGATCAGCGCCGTGTACTTTTCGCGCTCGGCCTGGAACTTGGCCTCGGCAATGAACTTGCCAAAGTGGATCCGCTTGCTCAGTGCCTGGAGCACGGCAATGTCGGCCGTCGCCGCCGAGCCAAACTACAATCATTCCGCATCACCAGTGGTACTTAGTAAGATCTCAAGCTCATATAACTACGACTAGCGAAATCGACCGCCAACGCACCGAAGTGGGATCGCTCTTGTTCTCCGAGATGCCCGGGAGAATCTTTTCGAGATAGACGCTCATGATCTGGTCGTTAATGTTGATGCGGTTCGGGTTGAGCACGCGCGGGTACTGGATGCTGGGCAGCAGCGGCTCCGGCAGCAGGTGCGGGTAGAAGGCGTTCTCGTCGGGCGACGTGTACCGGCGGTTGAGCGCGTGGAGCTTCTCGGTCTCGCTAAACATGAAATCCAAAAAGCTGCCCGTGAACGCGTCGTACTTGCCCTTGAGCCCGCCAAACGCCACGCTGCCACTGGTATGCGAACGTACTCAAAGAGTTAGATATATGGGCTATGTTCACTACTACACAGGCGCTTAAACTGAACGTACGGCTCATTGCGCTTGATGTAAATGTCACAGTTGCGTGCAAACTGCGCGCGCTCGATCAGCGCAAAGATGATTGTTTCTTCCTGACTGTTGATTTCACCAGTCAGTCTTTGCTTGATCCACCATTCACAATTCCCAAGGCACCCACCGGATGAGCACATTGCGGAAGTCGTCGAGCTTGACGGGCTTGATGGGGTCGCCAAAGACGACGGCGTGGGCGGACTGCATGGTCAATTCCGATGTGGGGAGGTGGATGCCGAGAAGACACTTTTGTAGCTTCTGGTGGTATGATGGATTCCGAGGAGGCATGATTCATGCAGCCACTTGCGCAAACGGATTTGTTTTTCAACCAGTGATTGCGGCGAGTGAGGATTTACTGCCGTTTTATTGGTCATTATTTAGCAAGTAATAGTACGCCACAACAGCACTAAATCAGTTCCTCATAGGCGAAACTTGTCAGAAGAACTGCTTTAACAATACCCGATTTGGCCATTTCAGCCCCAGTGGGTGAGTAATTAGGGATTGACAGCACTGCCCTTTGCCGTCACAAATACAAGGGAGAGGCGCGATAGTGACGAGTGTGGCCAAGCAAAAGACAAGAAGGCAATATGGTCATGGCCAAGAAGAACGTTTACCGTACTGCCAATTCCCCTGTCCCATGCACTTAGTAGCGGCGACGCTTCGGCCTGTTCATGCAGAGACACATCATGAGTCAAACTTCGCACATGACCTGGCTCCACACGAGAAAAACTGGACGTACTGGAACTTTTTGGCTGGGAAGCCCGTGGGGTCCTCGCGCACGAGTTGTTCCGTCTCCTTCATGTCACTAGGCAGCGAGAGTCCACGCTCCACGCGCTTGACGAGCCACAAGTGCAGCGCATGGAGCTGGTCGTAGCTGCGTATCATGTTGTTGATCTCCTCGGCCGACTGTTGGACAAGCATCCGCTTCCATGAGCTCCCCCGTCCGAAGAGCTCACACCCAGTAACACTGTACAACGTACCTCGCCCGACTTCTCAGCGAGCACGCGCTTGGCCTTGCCCGCGATCAAGCGAGGGTTCTGGCGGTGCTCCGGCTGTTGGCATAGATCAATACCCACGAGATTCTCAGCGCCAACGCTGGCAGCGCATTGAGAAACAGCACACACGAACCTCCACATGCTCGAGGATCTTCATGAACGCCTTCATTTGCTGGACAGCGGTCTGGTGATCACCATCATTCATGACGAGAAGTCAGCTGCGGGGCCCCTGCACTTGAAAGGTACAGTTAACCCACCATCTCGTTCATGCCCGGAAGGTACGACTTCCAGCCGTTGAGACCGGCCATATCGGCGTTTTTCTAAAGGCGTAGATGGACAAGTCAGGTTAATCAAGCTCCAGAATCCCAACACACCAGTGTTCGTACCTTGAGCTGCGCTGCGAACGAGTCCAAATCAAACTTCTTGCTGTACGCGAGATCGTGGACCTGCTCGCGGTATGCCTCGGCTTTGGAAGGGAATAATCCAGAATGGTCATCATATAGTATGAAAGTGTCGTGGTTAGTTGGTCGCCACGCACCTTGCTTCTCCGTGTTGCGCTCCTGCATCTTGTTGCTCACGGTTTCACGGATACCCGAAAAGATACTCATGTTGCGCGTCTGTTGCACGCATCCGCGCGCCAAAGCAGCACCGCGCACGGCCTCAATGGCGTGCTGAATCGAAGAGGCGTTGTTGCGTGCGATAGCGGCACGCAGCGGCGCCGCGCGGCGCGTCACGGCAATGGATCGGCGCACGATGGTCTCCATGGTTTGCTGGCCTGCCGTTCTTTTTGCGGTCACGAGCTCTTTCGTTGCAGCGAGCGGCGAACCTAAAGCGAACTTAGTCGTCATATTCAACACACTGCTAATTCAGTAGGTTTCCTTGAACAGTTTGCTTCAACCGGGCATGAAGGGGAGCCAAGGGATCGCACCATTCCTCTCGCCTCTACGGTGCATGAGAGCTCTTTCCATGATTCCCAGGTCGCGAACATTCGCGTGGCCAGCGTTGGCGCTACTTGTGGCACCGACCTTCACTCACGCTACGTTCGCCAGACTTGGATACACGGCATGGACTATTCCCGCACCCTGCATTTTCAAATTCCCAGGCGCTTCCGCTAACCAACCGGTATGGTGTCTCCATTGCCGTTCGGACCGGAGCTGCCCTTCTCGGCGGCAGATCTCGATGCCTGCTTGAAGGTCGTCCAGTGCAGTGTCTCGCCGACCATCCCGATCTTATTCTAGCGCCATGGCTGCGACGGCTTCGCAAGGCGATCGTTCCGCTCGTGGCCAAGGTGGAAACTGTGAAGCAAGAGCATATCGGTGCGAAACGACCACGCGGCTTCGACTCGATGCGTCAACAATTTCTCCATAACGCTCGCGAGAGCGACCGCGCAGCGAGCCAAAAGTGTCAACTGGCTGCCGGTCGCATCGCCAAGCTGCAGCGGCTCTGCAAGGACCAAGACGTATCCACAGCGGTGCCGCTCACCCCGGACGGACCCGTCCGAGACGATCTCGCCCGCAGTCCCATGGCCACGCTGACGCAACGCTCGACCTCCCCGTCGTCTGAGCTCGAGCTGTTTTACCCACGGAAGTGCTACGTGTGCCAACAGCATTTTACTCAACTCCACGAGTTTTACAACCAGCTCTGCCCACCGTGTGCCGCGCTCAACTACGCGAAACGCCACCAAACAGCCAATCTCCACGGTAGAACCGCATTGGTCACGGGCGCGTGCGTCAAGATCGGCTTCTTCACGGCGCTCAAGCTGCTCCAGGCCGGTGCGACCGTGATTGCCACCACGCGGTTCCCGTGGGACGCTATGGAGCGGTACCAGCGCGAGCCGCAGTTTGAGCAGTTCAAAGACCGGCTTCATATTTTTGGTGTCGACTTGTGGTGCGTGCGTGCTACAATGCTGGAGGTACGCGTACTCGTCGTTGAATACTGAGTAATGGCTTCTGTTCGTTATAGCGACCTCGTGCACGTGCATTGCATTCTGGACTATGTCGCCTCGACGTTCGCGCGGCTCGACATCATTATCCACAATGCCGCCCAGACCGATCGGCGGCCGCCGCAGTACTACAAGCCTCTCATCGCGAAAGAGCTTGCACTCGATCGTGCACAGGCGATTCCTTCGCCGCTGTCTGTGCTACTCACCCACCACGCTGCTCTCCAGTCCAAGATCAGTACCCCCACCGAGCCTTGGCGATCCCGTTTACTGCAGCCAGAGACAGAGGCGTCAGCTGTGGGTAATGTCGTCTCACACAACAACACGGTCGTTCATCCTGTGGCGATGTCGTCGGCTCTCAAGTCTCAGATCCCAGTACTTGCGTCGGATCTCACTTTGGATCTCAAGGCGTTCCCGCCAGGCATGGTTGACGTGAACGGCCAGCAACTCGACTTGCGGTCGACCAACTCGTGGATCGCCCAGCTCGGCGAGGTCGAGACCCCCGAGCTGGCCGAGGTTTTCACAATCAACGCCAGGGCGCCGTTCGTGATCAACAACCGGCTTTTGCCCATGCTCCAGCGCGATGTCAACACCAACGAGCCAAAGTTCATCGTCAACGTCAGCGCGATGGAAGGCAAGTTCAACCGCCCGAAGCGAGCCACCCACCCACACACCAACAGTACGTTCCATAGTTGATTTAATTCTTCTACTGTAAGACTGACTTGGGATTGTCTGCGTAGTGGCTAAGGCAGCACTTAACATGATGACTCGTACGTGCGCGTCCGACCTGAGCCGCCGGCGGATCTATATGAACTCGGTCGACACTGGATGGATCAATGACGAAAACCCACTGCACATTGCCCACAAGTTCGCCCTCCAACACGATTTCCAGACGCCGCTAGACGAGATCGACGCCGCTGCGCGCGTGCTGGACCCAATCTTCTCGGCCATGGCCAAGCCAGAGACCACGCCCGAGTATGGGAGCTTCCTCAAGGACTATGCACCCACCGAGTGGTAGTACTAAATGCGTTGTTCCGCAAATGCGTTGTTCGTGTATTTCTTTTTTTCTCGTTATGTTTTTTGTCCCGAGCTCGCTCGTGTCGAACGAACAAACTTGGGCTTTTTCCTCCTTTTTGTTTTCCTTTTTGAGCGCGTTTTCTTGCTTTTTCTGGAGATGCAGACAGTGAATGAATAAAATAAAGATGCAAAAGATCGCGAGCCACACGATGGCAGCGGCGGTGCAGCAAAAAGGCAGCACCACACCGGGAAAACCACGTCGTCGGCAAAGCCCCATCGTCACACCTCATTCACTTGCGCGCCAGCAAGCAAAGAGTCGAACAGCACGAGCGCTTCACGACAGCCGCAGCCTCTCGAGAATGGCCGCCTTCCACGGCCCACCACCACGGCCCACACTAACACAGGGTCCTGACTTCGCATGCGTATTGTCGATCGCCGAGAACGGTCGAGATCGAGATCGAGACAGACTTGGAATCAAGGTGACCCGGCGAAGACGACGGCGTCACACACAGAGCACACACTTGGAGGGACGGCGGGAGCTTGGTTTTTTGTCATCTCTTCCAATTGATTACGGTTACATAACCAACCTGCTGCCAAAAGAGATGGCTCTCCTCTTCTTCTTCTTCGTCTTCCAGGAAGAAAAAAGCAAGTCCCCTCGCCGTTTTGTGTGTGATTCTCTCCGTGTTGTGCCGTCGCCCTCCGACCCGTCCAACGTCTCTCCAACGCTCAACCAGCCGACCACCACCTCATGGCGCGACCGACAAACACATGCGAGTAGACGTCATGAGAGACGTCTACTCGGCGTGGGCCTCCAAGACCTGGAGCGCCTCCGCGATCTTAGCATCCAACGCCTCGGGGCTTTCCAGCAAGTGGAGCAGCTCGCCATTGTCCATCTCGAGCAACATGCCCGTGATCTTGCCTGCCAGCTCAGGCTGCTGCTGCTGGATCAACGGGTAGAGACGTTCGCCAATCATGTTCTTCTGGGCTTCCGGCGACGCAGCCGCGAGAGCCGCCGACGTGAGCGGTCCCATACCGACCGGCATGGGTGCGGCCGGCGGCATGACACCCTCGGGGCCGTCCATGCGCGGCTGGTTGCGAACATTGTTCGTGTACTTGAAGTTGCGGCGGTTCACGGGCGCACCAGGCTGCTGCGGGCCGACCGGACCCGGACCCTGGCGGCGGCCACGCGGCTGGCCACGGCCCTGCTGCATAGGCACGGCGTAGCCAGGCAGGTAGCCCGGACCAGGCGCGGGCGCACCCGGCGCACGCGCACCGTACGGCATGGGGCCACGCGGGTGCATGCCACGCGGCATCATCTGCTGCGGGTACATGAAGCCCTGGCGAGCCTGGGGCGGGAGCTGACCCGGCTGGCCGTAGAACATGGGCGCGGCACCGTACATCGGTGGCTGACCGAGAGGCATACCGCGGCCAATCAGACCAACGCGCTGCGCGTGCTGGGCTTCAAGCTGCGCGCGACGCACTTCCTTGCGCTGGGCGAGCGCCACGTACACGGGCTTGCCCGAGATGAGCTTGCCGTTCATCTCGGCGACGGCCTTGTTGGCCTCTTCCGGGGTTGAAAAGCACACAAAGCCGAAGCCGCGCGAGACACCGGCCGGGTCGCGCATGATGCGCGACGACGTGATCGAGCCAACGGCGCCGAAGGCCTCACGGAGCTCATCGTCCGAGAGCTGCTCGTCCAAGTTCTTGACGTACAGGTTCACGCCCTGGTACTTGTTCAGACGCTCCATCTTGAGCTGCTCAAACTTGTTGCGGAGCTCGCGCTCGCGCTCCGTGCGCTTCTGCGCGCGGCCGACGTAGAGGTCAATATCCGAGCCGTCGCCATTCTTGTACACCTTGCCGTTCAAGTTCTCGACCGCAGCGTGGGCGCCGTCCGATTCCTCGAAGTTGACAAAGCCGAATCCCTTGTGGGTCTCGGCGCCCGCGTCCTTCATGATCACGGCGCTCATGACGGGGCCAAACGGCTGGAACTCCTTCATGAGGTCGGCGTCAGTCCACTGCGACGGAATGTTCTTGACGTAGCAGTTGGTCCACTCGTCAATGTCGGGGCGTTCGTTGCGCTTCTGGAAGTGGCCCACAAAGACCTCCGTGCCGGCAATGAGCATGCCGTTGATCTTGGCAATGGCCTCAGTCGCGGCCTCGGCCGTCTCATAGTGGACGTACCCATAGCCCTTCGAGTTGCCGTGGTAGTCGAGCGCGACCTTGCACGAAAGAATGTTGCCAAAGAGCGAAAACGTGTCGTACAGCGCCTTGTTGTCGATCGACTTGTCGAGGTTCTTGACGAAAATGTTGCCGACGCCCGACTTGCGGAGCGACGGGTCGCGCTGCGACCACATGATGCGGCACGGGACGCCCTTGATGCTCGTAAAGTTCATCGTGTCGAGCGCGCGCTCCGCGTCGGCCACATTGTGGAAGTTGACGTAGGCGTACCCGAGCGAGCGGCGCGTCACGGCGTCGCGGCACACGCGGATCGACGCGACCGGGCCGACGGCGTTGAAGATCTCAAAGAGCAGCGCCTCGGTGACCTCCGGGTGGATGTCGCCGACGTAGAGCGACGCCGTCTGGAACGGCTGCGCAGCACCCGTGGCCGACGAGGTGGCGGCGGTCGCCGGGCTGTTGGTGGGAGAGGTCGCCGAGTTGGCCATGACTACAGAAACCAAGCCACGCAGGTGAGCATTCCATCTTCAATCGCAAATCGTCTCTCGTGCTTCGCCCTCCACGGAACGCTGAACACTGAAACGGCCAATGACACAATGCGACGCCATGGAAAGAACGCCGTCATGCGCGCCAGTTGCCGCTTCCAGTACATTGCCGTGGAGCGCGAGACGAGAGCAAGAGAATGGAGACGCATGCACATACTCGTTGGTTGTTTTTTTTTGGTTGGAGAGAGGACAAAAAGCGAAGGTGGTCGCTTTTTTTTGCCTTTTTTTTCTTTTTACTGGAAGAGAAGAAAAAAAGAGAGAATGACCATGGGCATTTCCACAGGCAACGCACGGCAACGCCGTTGGTGGCGGGGCCGAGAGAACTCACGGTACGTGCGCCACCGCAACGAAAACCGGTGGTGGACGGTAAGTTAACGGATGGACCAACGCAAACATGCGGCATTGGTCATCTATGTGCAAGGAATGGATATATTTCGGAGCGGATGGGCGGACGAGCGGACCAGTCCAAGCGGGACTAGGTGTGGCGGATGCTGTCAGAGATTGGAGCTGGTGGACTGTGGCCATTGGCCAAGAGAGGCTCTCAACCAGTCAAATTGGGAACGTGCCGTGGCCACCAACCATTCGAACAGGCGGACTAAATCGGCGCTCCCTGATTGGCCGAATGAGTACCCATCTACTGGGAGAGATAAGGCGGCGCTCTCATTGGATGAAATCGAGAAGACGGTTGACAGTTCCACCCAGAGAAAGATCCTCTGGTGAAGAGACACACAAGTTGTGTCTCTGTTGATGTTGTGGGACACAACATCAACGGTCTCTCGTGTTGAAGACGTCTTTCTTTCTCTATGATTGACGAAGAATCTCCTGTGCCAACGTAGCCGCAATTGTCTCCAGTTCGTTCTCAATGGCCTCTCGGCCATGCGATGATGGCTCAGTGATGATGGGGGCGATTCGGAGCGAGAGCGCGGTGGTAAAATTTTCACGAAACAGTGTTTCGTGGAACGATTGGAACTTCCCCTGCAATGCAGTAGATGGGACCGTCAGAAAGGGGCAGCAACTCTGTTATGGGACCAACTGCGAAATCCTTACGCGAATGCGATCCGCGCACACTGTGAACACGGGCTTACCCGTTGCAATTGCCTCGGTCGTCATGGAAATGGAGTCCGGCGTAGTCACAATTGCCGTTGCGTGATGGAGCATCGCATCGAACGGATTGGCACCACATTCGTCCCACACAAAGAGCTCGCCATCTCCGTTGAGTTCGCTCTGTAATCGATTCCTAATCACAGCTTGGACCTTGCACAATAGTCTTAGAACTGTAGGCAAGGTTACGTGGGGATAAGCACACGCACCTGAAGCGGAGTTCTCCGCGAGAATGTCACGAGTAATGATACGCTTGGACGGCTTTGCACGACGAGCTGGAGCACCAGGTCGACCATATCGTTGGCATCTTTCTCAGAGAAGGCAAAACCACGGCAGGGGCCGCCAATGAGCCATGCTATGCATGTGTTTTTGTTCGAGTATCCACCCAGCACACTCTGCCATGCTTCTCCTGCTTGTCGCACAACTTCGTGGTCAACGGAGCACACTGTGCCATACGTCAAGTGCAGATTCGCTGGGTGTTCTGTCAATGCTGCAGTATTGCCATGGAAATCGTGGCGCGGCGCGATTACACCATCGAAAAGATCCAGTGCCACGCGTGGGTGCTGGATCTGGACGTTGAAGATTGCGCTCGAGCTCTTAGCCCACGACTGCTTGAGCGCAGCGCACAGCGCCACGGTAGCTCGCCCACACCCGATCACGACGCGTTTGCTCGCACCTTCTCCATCACCCACGCCGAGAAGTAAACGCTTTTGTTCTTCTGTGGCAGCGTAGCCGAAGAACGGGTCGCGCGTCGCACGTGAGCCAATGAGTTGGGGTGCTGGTGGAAGCTTTTGGAAAACCGCGCTCGACTTGAGAGGCACACGAATCAGCTGCTCAGATGCTGACTTGTCGTCCGAGGAAACAAGTGCGCCAGCACGCTCTAGGTGCCTGCGTAGCCGGGCGCTCAATGCAAGCGCCTGCTTCTCAGCGCCCGCAGCGCCATTGCCCAGCACGAGAAATCGAACCCTGCCCATCGAAGCAAATCTTTCGATTCTGACACCAAGCTCAAGAAGTCACTATTTCGAGATCTATGTGTCTTTTGGAGTGAATGTCACTAATTACTGGGTGGCAAAATGAAAGCAAATGAAGATTGAATAGTTCACCACACAATCAACAATGGAAATATGCAAGCAGTGAGTCAAATGCAAAGAAAAGAAAAGGTGCCCAAGAACCCTGATGGCAGTGCAAAGTGTCCGTCAGCAACGCCGCCACGAGAGTCTCTACTCGTCGTCGCTCTCTTCTTCGGCATTCTCGAGCCACTCGACGAAGGGCTTGAGCAGGGCCGCGAGCTTGGCGGCCTGGTCCGCGTTCACTTCCCAGTGCCCAAAGGCGTTGCGCACGTCGCACCACGCGACGAGCGTGTCTTCGTCGAGGAGGTCCTCGTCGTACAAGAGCTTGAGCACGATCGGGAACGACGTCATCATCTCCGGGTGCACGACGGCGCAAAAGTGCTCCGTCATGGCAATGAGCTGGTTCTGCGCGTGAGTGCCTTGCACAACCTTCTTGAGCACGGGCGCGTACTTGGCAACTTGGTTGCTCGTGAGGATCTGCTTCGTGAAAGCCGCACGGAAGAAGATGACAAAGCGGTCGGCGATCGGCAGCGCCGCGTACGTCTGCTGGCGGCAGAGCTCGTCGAAGATCTCCGTCTCCGTGTGGGTCTCCGTGAGGAAGCGCTGCAAGTTGGCGACCGCCGACTCAATGGCATTCTCGTCATCGACTTCCAGATTGTCCAACGTGGCGACCACCTCATCATCATCGTCGTCGGCCTTGGCGGCGTCGGCGGCCATGGCGTTACGCGCAGCGACTTCAATCGCCTCGGCCTCAGCAGCACGTGCCGCCACAGCCTCGGGCGAGATATCAGTGTGCCACTCAATCTCATCGTCCGAGTCGTCGTCACTCTTGCTCTTCTTCTTCTCCTTCTTTTCCTTCTTGTCTTTCTTCTCCTTCTTCTCCTTGCCTTCCTTGTCCTTCTTCTCCTTCTTCTCCTTCTTTTCCTTCTTCTCCTTGGTCGACGACTCTTCCTTCTCCGGTTCGTCGTCGCCCTTCTTCTTCTCCTTCTTTTCCTTCTTCTTTTTGTCATCCCCACCAGCCTTCTTGACGTCACGCTTGGCCGCGACGTGTTGCTTCTGAATAAACGTCGTAAGCTTGTGGTTCATGTCGACAGGCTCAACGGCACCACACGCGTAGCACTTGTGGAAGATCATCTGGCCCTTGAACTTGTACTTGGTTTCCGGGAGGCGGCACTGCGGGCAGAGCACGAAGCCTTCAATGTACTTGGACAGGTGCTGCTGCATCATGGACGCCTCAAACGCGCCGTTCACGATCGCGCGATCATTCTTGTCGTCGTACTTGGACTGGGCACCAAGCTCAATGCCGAAAAACTTGCACACTTCGGCCGTCGAGCGATGGAGCGAGACGGCGAGGTCCGCACAGTTGACCACTAGCGTCTTGATGCCGTTGCCGCGGCCTTCAATCTTGGCAATCAGTCGCGGCATCTTGTAGCGATACTCCGGGTCCTCCACGGGCTGCGTGCCAGCAATATTGATAAACGACATGGTCGCGAGACGGGGTAAGTATCAACTGGGTGGATACTGAAGCGTGGCGGTGTAGAATTCCGAGTCGATAGTCTGTTGATCTATAAATCGGGCTGGGTCTTGCGCTTGTCGAGAGTGCGATTACTCGACGACTTTTTTCTCTTCCACGTTGAATCCTTCGTTTCCAACTGAAGCCAGGTAAACGACGTAATTTTCAAACGCATGCACTGCGGAATCGCTTCAATGGGCGGGCGGACGGGCGCCGACACGAGGGGACTGCTGTCGTTGGTGGGGTGGAGTGTTGAGCAACAGGAGAGGCGAAAGGCGAGAGCGTCAAGTGTGTGGCGCGCTGGCTTGTCCTCTGTAACTGTTGGCTGTGCTTGGGCTGTGCTTTAAGAACGACGACGGTGGGAGGGCAACGCGCTTCGCTCAGGCAGTGAAAATGGGTGTGTGTGGAATGGATTGGGCTTGGGCTGTTTCACGTTCCCTTGGAGCTGCTGCCACGGCGGAGACGAACAGGTCCGTTGATTGATTGGTTTGTTTTTGGCCCTTGGCACGAGGAGGGATGACGTCGTCCTTCCTGTTAGTATATTTACGAAAGGTGGAAACCAGAGGTTGGTCACTCCTCCTCAACACGTGACAATAACCTCTCCCACGCAACCACCATTCCAGTCAAGTTCTCGTCCCAACAACCAAAGCGAGTGCTGGTCCGAACGTGTATGCGTTTTGACAGGGGGGTGGTATCAGATTCTGTATGTACAGTCAGAGAACCAGATCTGATCGTGCCCGCTTTGCCACTCAAGTTTTCCGCGCGACGATAAGAGACGATGGCGAACATTTGGATCCAGGCCAGCGATGGCGACATTGACGCCGTGAGGAAGTTTCTGGCTGAGGGTGGCGACGTCAACATCAAGGACGAATTTGGCTACACACCGCTGTACGTAGTCACGCCTGTCACGAAGCGCAGTCAAGCGAGGCTAACGTTCTGCCAACACTGATGGGTGGACGCAGCCAAGCAGCCGTGAGCTACAACCACAACGAGCTCGTGCAGCTGCTGATCGCCAGCGGCGCTGATGTCAACCTTGGTAATTACGTGGTTGTAATGCTGATAGGCTAGGATCCATGCACCGACGCACTTGCCATTTAATAGCGAACAACGACATGGATACGCCGCTTCACCACGCCGAGAATGCCGAAATCGCCAAGATTCTGCTTCACCACGGCGCGCAGCTCAACGCGCGGAACTCAGAAGATCAGACAGTACGTGACATTGGCCCCTATCATTGCTCTAGGCAATTTCTCACGCATTGCTGTGCCGGTGGGTGTGATTTTATGTAGCCATTTGACTCGGCCATTGACGAGGAGCACTCCGACTTGGTTGCGCTGTACGAATCCCTCGGGGCGGAGAAATCGGAGATTGCGCAAGACGATGAAGACGAGCCAGGGCAGTGGAACATGAACATGGAAGAGTAATGTCGCGGTAAAGCCCGCTCATCGTCCTGTCTCCAGATTCCAATACTAGACACCGAGAACGGCTCTTGGTTAAATCCCTTTGTTGCTTTGACCATGGAGACGAAACGTACTCGTAAAGTGCAATCTGTTCTTCGTCCAACCAATGTCTAGTCGCATGCAAACGGCTCATTCCTTTGAGCCCACGTGGGGTTGCGAAGCCATTATTACTTCGGTTACTGGTCTTGAAGGTAGGGTACACTGTGTACCCTTGATCTCATACACTAATTCAGTGCCTTTCATTTCCAGAGTGATGGTCTCGCTTGGATTCAAAATTCAAGCGGCAACGTTTTGAACGTGAAAAACAAAGAAAGGTGCCCGTCAGCCCGGACGGGAGTATGGCGGAGGTCCATGAGGTTTACCGCCAGTTTGTCGCGACGCCGCTCAAGTTGAGGAAGAAGCGGCCGCCACCGCTGACTTCGTCTCCTCACACCGATCGCGATGAGTCCCCCGACGGTGTCCCACGGGCAGAATTGGCGCCGCAATATCTGTTTTCCACGCCGCCCGCCTCGGCGAAGAAGGCGATCCAGAACGTCACACCCGCCGATGTCGAGCGCTTAGAAGAGCGTATAGAGGTCGAGTGCCGCGTTGAGGATGACGATTCAGTGCAGCAAGAGCAGCCTGTCGTAGCCCCTGAGAAGACCGCGCCGCCGCGTAGAACCAGCACGCGGACACGGGCCAAGGCGGCCTTGGCTGAAGTCGTGCCGGTGGCTACCCCCGCGTTGGTGCCGCTAGTTACGAGCGTGGCCTCACAGAAGAAGCAGAAGCGTGTGACGCGATCAGAGGCTGTCGTGAATGCGAATACCGGTGGCGTCTATATGGACACGCCGACCAAGGCGTCGGCGCCGCCCAAGCGCAGCCGCAAATCGACGCTCCGGCCAGACCACCACTCGAATGGAGATGTAGAAACCTATCGGAGAGATGCCGAGAAGGAGAATGTCGACGTCGGGTCGCTGTCTATTACACGAAACATGATGGACGCGTTTAATGACATTGACGACGCGCTGCCCGATCCTGACGCGATGGAGAGACCCAAGAGATCCAAGAAGAAGCCAGCGGGTCGACAGGCCAGGAATAAGACGACGCTGCCACCACGGGATACGGAAAAGAAGAATATCGATACGATGGAGCCCGTCTCGATAACGAGAAACATGGTGGATGCGTTCAACGACACGGACAATTCACTTCCTGACTCTGACGTGCTGGACAAGTCCGAGAAGTCGAACAAGAAGCCATCGACTCGTCAACAGCCAGCAAGTCGCCAAACCAGGGCCAAGGCGAAGCTGCTGGACGCAGACAAGGAGGATATCGATATTATGGAGCCGGTCTCGATAGCAAGAAACATGATGGAAGAGTTTGCTCCCATGGGCGCTTCGATGCCAGATACCAAGGCGGTGGAGAAGCCCAAGAAGACGAGGAATAAGCCAGTGGCACGTCGCCAGCCAGCAGCTCGCGAGGTTAAGGCCAAGTCCAGTCGTCCACGCGCGCCGGCAGAGAAGCAACTCGGGCCAAATCACGATCCATCCCGACGAAACCGTCGCCTGGTTCGTGGGAAAGCGGATCCTGCCATCCCGCAGAACCAGCAAGCGGCCCCTATGGTCCCTATGGAAGAGCCCCAGCCGATGGAGATTACTGACTCGGTCGAGACGTCTTCACCTCCGCTAGCTATTGACGTTGAGCAGGCGTTTTGCAGGTCATTGCTGGAGGCAAAGACGACAGCGGGGGCATTGTTTGCCTTGTGGTTCAATGCACTTGGCAGTGAAGTGGAAGCATGCAGCCGAGAAGAAGTCGACACACTCGTCGACGTACTCCACGGATTGTTTGCCGTGTGTGAGGCGATTAGTCGCTGCGAACTACTGGCCAGGACACGGGCTGAAAGGGATGAGAGTTCCGATGACGAGAAGCATTCTGCCATCGACAAGCCGAAGAAGAAGACTGTCCGGTTCCGCCACTTCGATCTTTCGTCTCTCAACCTGAACTATAACGATGACAGCACTGTTCCCGGGTTTGTCGAGGATCTGCTTCGCCCCTTCGTCGATGCCGTGGACCAGGTCGCAGCGCAGAGAGATCGACTCTCACATGCTGTTCAGGCCACCATGATAACCTATATCATCGGCGTCTTGGGCAACACGGACCGGCTCACCGAGCGTACAAAGGGAGAAGGTCTGGTCGCCAGTGCGTTCCGATCCATGAGCACCTTTGAGCAAGCTGAAGTGCGAGCGAGCCAACCATTCTACAGCCGCGAGTTTGCCAAGCTCGTGCCGTCAGCGTCACCGCAACTGCCGTTCTTAGAGTCCGTGTTTTCGCAGTTGATTGCGTCACTCGCCCGCTTTCGTCTGCGTGAGCTGTTCCTCCCGTTTGAACCAAAGGAGCTGCTCGAGGACGGTGAGCAGCTCCAGATTGCGACCTACGACCACCAAGACTACGGCGCGGCGGTCCATCGCGCACTCAAGGAGATCTATCTGTATCACGACCTGGCAGCTCCGATTCTTGCCGTGACCAGCAGCCTTGACCCGCAGGATGCTGCTCTGATACAGAAGATCCATTGCCAAGACTTGGATGACTTGGCTTGCGTCGAACGCTACGTGCTTGCGTGTCGCTACTTGCGGCTCAGCTTTCGCAGGTGCATTCTTGTGGACAGCCGTGAAGACGAAGAGACTGCACAACTGCGTGAGAAGTTTCAAGAGCTCTGCGCGCTGATGAAGAGGTACGTCACCAGAGCGTGCGTGGATCAGGAGAATGTGCTTGGCTCACGATTCGTTTGTATGCTATTCCTCGTAGGCTGCACTTCGAGGACGAGGCCCACTTGTTTCCTCTTGTATCAGTGGAGGAATTTGTGCGCGGACTCGAACTCCGCGAGCCGTCGTTCGCTGTGCTTGAGAAAGTGCTCGAGTCCGTCAGCATACTGCATCGCGGTGCGTTGAATGAACCCCCAGCATTTCTAATGTGGAGGCTTGCTCACTCCAGCTTTCTCTCGTGGTGCTTGCAGATGCCGAAGCGCCGTGCATCGAGTGCAATGAGATTGTCACGCATGACCAGCAGACTGAGGCGATTTCGTGCCGCAGTTGCAGCGGCCGCTTCCACCTCAATTGTCTCCACTTGCCGCCGAGCTTTGTGCAGTTTGACGGAAACTACACGTGTCCACACTGCTTCCTTGGCCGAAACCGATAGACGAGTCGTCTCATAAGCGTACAGGCTGACATATGCCCACCTTAAAGTTCATGGAATACTTCCCACCAAGATGCAGATAAAGACAACACTCCTAAAATGCACACCATCTCTCTCCTGACCAACAAGACGCTCCGCCTGGTTCTTTATACGACCTTGGAGAGCTGTTGCTTCTTCATCTTTGGGCGCGGCCCGGGCTTGCGCTTGACGTTCGGGTCCTGCACGTACAGTTCCTCGAGCGGAATCGTGAGCGCCTCGTCGACCGTGAGAGTGGCTGACTCGACGGGCCACGGCGTGAAGCCGATTTCGTAGCACGTCTTATAGTGCTCGACCGAAAAGATCTTGGCGTTGTACAGCGAGTCGATGCGGCGGCGGTTGAGCTCGGCCGCGTGGATGCCGTGGACACACGGGAAGAGGCGGTCCTGCCACTCGAGGCAGGTACACTCCCAGTCGAGCAGATTCACGTGGCGCCACGAGTCGTGGCTCGAGGCCGTGAGCTGCGCGAGCGAGCGCACCATAAAAGTGCCGTTCGAGCACGGCACCGACTGGAAATACACAGCACAAGAGTGGAATTAGAAGAGAGCCCCCAGCCCAGTCCACCCCTCTCCCAAAAAAATATATATAATAACTCACCTCGCAGCGCTGGCTTCCCTGGAGGATTTGCTCGAGCTGGTTAAACCGCTTGGGCACGAGCTCGGGCAGTGGCCGCTGCTCGACCAACTTGCGTCGTGAGTGGAAGTTCTCGGCAATCTTCATAAAGTATCGGTTAAACACCTGCAGCGGCTGCGACGAGCGCGGCAGTTCGTCGCCAAACCACTGCTTGAGCAGCGGCAATGCCGATGGCGGCGCGACGGCCACGCTGGGCACTCCCTGGCCGGCCTTGCCAGCCGTTGGTGGCATGCCCACTGCGGCAGCGAGCTTGCAGTCCTCGTAGCTCGAGAGATCCGACGAGATGACGCCGTACGTGGGCTTCTTGAACGCCTCCAGAAACGCGTACTTGACCCAGCTCGGGCGATTGAGGCTGTCGAGAAAGTTGACCACGGCTTCGTTCGTGAGCGCGAGCTCCTGGCGAATGTGCTTGTACTCGGCCTCGCTTTCGGACCGCGCCAAATCGTAGATGCGCTGCTTCTTGTCTTCCGGGAGTGGGAGCTTCTTGTTCATGACGAGCTCTTCTTCGACGAGGCGACGCACACACAAGTGGTGGCTCGCGTGGGGCCACACCGTGTGCACGGCCTGCTGCAGGCCATTTGTGCGGCCGGCAAACACAGTGTACTCGTTCCAGCCACCGGCCATGGCGAGGTTCTGTTGGGCCTGGAGCGTCGAGAGGAACCACGTCCAGTTTTCCTGGTTCTCGACCGTCACGAGCGCGACGGCAAAGACCACGGGCAGGTCGTTGTGATCCTTCGTGGACGCGCAGAGGTAGACACCCGAGACAGCATCGTCGCTTTCTTCTTCGACGGCCTCGGGGATGCCGCCCTTGGTTTCGGCGTCGCCCCAGAGCATGGGGCGAATGCGATCAAAGGCAAGCACCTTTTGGCAAAATGTCATGGCGTGCATGGTCGGCGCCGGCAGCACCATCGCGCGCTTGAACGCGCCGCGCTCGTCCACGTCGAAAATGTACTTGGTGTCGAGATTCTTTTCGACAATCACGTCAAAATAGCTCTTGAGCCGCTGAAACGACGAGCGGATCGTCTTGATGCGGTTCATTTGGATCTGCCGCTTGATGCGCGACGCCATCATGTGGTTGATTGTGTGGCCGCGGCTCAAGAGAATGCGCTTGATCAGTTTGCCGTCGAGCTTGGACATGGCGATCGCCGACGACGGGTACTTGTCGAGCTCTTCGTTGACCATGCGGCACAGCACGTTGGTCGAGAGCGTCGTGTTGCGCTGCGGACGCGGCTTGGTCTTGTCGCTGCCCATGGCGCCGAGCCCGTCGACGCCACCGTCGAGCGCGTCCCCTTCACTCGGTTCGCCGCCCGGGACGCCGTTGCCACCGCCCGAGAGCTGGAGCCGCGAGCCGATAAACTTGTAGTGGTTATGGAGAAAACACGCGCGCGTGATCTTCCACGCGGGGCCCAAGCCAAAGCCGTTAATGTAGAACGGGCACTGGAGCTGGTCCACGGGCGTGTTCGGGTCAAAAAACTGCTGCCCGTGGAGCTTCTTGCAGCGGTACTTGACGTTGCCGCCGCCGTCGGCGCGCGAGCTCGAGCCCGCGACGTAGAGCTGAAAGCCGCGCTCCATCGCAAACTGCTTGCACCGTTCTTGAAGGGCCTTTTGCGACGGGAACACGTCCGTGCCGCAGCCGGCGGCCTTGGAGCCGCCGCGCTTTTCGTACGCGACGCCGTACTCGCTCGAGGCCGGATCGCAGCCCACTTCGATCGTCGCGTTCAGCAGGCCCAGCGCACGCGCCTCGTTCGTGTCGCTCGCGTCCAGGCGGCTGTACTGAGTCGCGCTCGTTGCTTGTTCTGGTGCGACCACGGGCGCATTGGGTACGCCCCTGAGTGCCGCGTCCCTGGTGTCGTCCCCATCGGCAGCCGACGCGTCTTTCATCCCGCTCGTCGCCGCGAGCTTCATGGCCTTGCGCTTGCCGCCTCCCGCGCCGGCGCCGCGGCCCCCGCGCTTCTTCGTGCCGGACGCAAGGATCGCCGCCGGTGGTGGAGTCGCCGACGCGGGCGCCATGGCAGGCGCGGGCACCGCACCCGTGGGCGGCGCAGCGTCTCGCATCGTCAGCGTTGCAAGCGACGGCGGTGGCGTGGGGTCCGATGGCAACGACGAGGAGCTCCTCGCCGACGCCGAGGAGATCCCCTGACGCGCCGTCGACGGCGACGAGACCGTCGTGTCGATCGGAGTTCCCGCCATTTTTGAGAGTTGGAGCGGCTCTGTTCAAATGGGCTTGAAGCGCCGAACCGCGTAAGTTAGTAAGTATGCGCGGCGACGTACTGAGAACTCGGCGAAGTGTTCGCGGCCGCGCGGTTCCCCAAATGCCCCCCACATTATACTGAGACAACGAGTGGGCCCGAGAAACATAAGGTCATCCCTCCCTTTGCAATTCAATTCAAACAAGAAAATGAATTGAAGTCATGTTAAGAACAGACCGAATGAGTTCCTAACGGAAATATGCGGCCAAAACGAGAAAAGTATCCTTGGTAATGGCGAGTGACTTGGAGGACGACGATGCGCTACACTCGAGCAGCTTTCTGAGACCGCAAATGCTCGCATCACCAAAGGAAGGGTCGCCGGTTGTGGCGGTGCCGGTGGCGCCGCCGGCTGCGCAGTCTGCACCGCGACAGGAAGCCGGGAACGCCCAGAAGCTACAGCAAGAGCTACAGAAGGAAGACAATGAGGAGGACGAGGAGGACAACGATGAAGACGAGCGGCCGCGAGAAGTGCCCCGCGAGCGCATGGCAATAGGGAACCCGTTTGCGGTCGGATCGGCGTCGCTCGCGCGCCCCGTGGCCCAGCGAGTGGCGCCGTTCGCTCAACCGCAGCTGCCGCATCAACTGAATCCGCACCAGCACCAGCACCAGCACCACCCACAGTTCTCGGCAGAGCAGCCCACGATCGCGCCACCTGTAGACGAGTACCTTCGCGTGTCGTCCAAGTGCTCGGCGCGCCACTGCTTCCGCGTGCAATGGGAGGCAGAGAGTGAGTCGCGGGTGTAGGGAACTGCTCCTCTCTCCATGAGCTGACTGGCCTGTTATGCAATCGTAGTGAACCCACGCTGCCGTGAGAAGACGGCACTCAACATCGCGGGCAAGATCTACCTATTTGACGGGTTCTACATTCTGTGCCACGACGAGACGCCCGACGTCCCACAGGTGAGTGGACAGAGACCCTCCCGGATCCCTCTGCCGAGTGAAAAGCTGAAGGTGGTCATCAACAGTTTGAGTACACGCGGGGCGGCGTCATGTGCCGCATCCAGTTCGTGCGCGAGTCGCTGCCGCAAGGACTGCTGCCGGCACCGACCGAACGGGGCCGGCTCTCGACGCCCTACGGCTGCGTCAAGATGCTGGAGCTCAAGAAGTATCTGTTCCAAATGCTGCTCGGCATTCAGACCATGCACCTCTTCCCACAGACCGTCTTTGGCGACCCGTCGTGCGCGACGGGTGACGTTGACGACTACTGCTCCGATATGCACTTGATCCCACGGTTCGTTTCGGTGTCTGACCCGCCGCTGCTGAATAAAGACGACCTCGTGGCGCCGCACCGCATTGGCTTTGCCGTCGGTAAGTTTCTGCCCGTCGAGCACGTGCTGGGCTGCCTGGGCGCGAGTTCAAATTGCCGGGTCGACGACTTTTTGAAGCTGAATCCGCCCAAAGTAATTGTCGACGCGATCGTGTCGACGCGGATCCAGGGCGTGCCGTGCGTTTTCCGCGTCGACAGCCTGGTGTATGAAGAGTCGCACGACGCGCCGCCACCAGTGGATACCAATAGTAGTAGTACCAACAGCACCGAATCGTCCCGGGAGAAGACGGAGCCGGCACTCCGGCGTCTGCGCCATTTGGGCCAAGGTGCGATCGAGTACGACGGCGTCGAGAGCAAGAAGAAGCTGCGCAAGTGGCAAGAGGTCGGACGCCTCGTGCAAGTGTCTCCACGCGTCGACGCGCATGCCGAGCTGCTGGATCCCGAGCAGTGCCATCTCACGGGCTTGCGCGCCGACGTCTTTGAAGTCGCCAGTGCCATGCCCATGGTGCTCAAGTACATGCGCCACTACAAACTGCTCGCGAGCTTTGAAGTCGACATGCACCTCGCGTTCCGAGACAAGACGCTGCTGCGCCAGGCGTTTACCCACGGCTCGTACGTCGACGCGGCCATGCAGAGCGTCAACACGGTCGAGGCTACGATCTCGCGCGTGCGGCTCGGCCACGTGTTTGAGAACACGGCGTCGCTCAAGCGTGATCGCTCGGCGGCGTTTCGCGCGGGCGAGTCGAAGATGGACCCCGAGATGAAGCGCGTGACGGAGCAGCACTTGGCGTCGGACTTCAAGCCCGAGTTCCACTCCAAGTATCTGTGTCCATACGAACGACTCGAGTTCTTGGGCGACGCCGTGCTGAGCTTTTTGGTCGCGACGTCATCCTTCTTGAAGCTGCCGCACTCGGACGGCGAGAGCGTGCTCCACGACACGCGCAAGGAGATCACGAACAATGCCGCGCTCGGCCGCGTCGCCCTCGCGGCCAATTTCGAGGCGCTCATGCTGACGGCGTACAATCTCCAGCAGCTCGCGCTGGACAAGACGAGCAAGATCGCGGCCGACTGTATGGAGGCGCTGCTCGGTGCGGTGTACACGGACCAGGGTATGGACGCGTGCCGTCGCCTGCTGCTGGAACTCATGGCGCGGTATGCACCAGACGTTCGGGAGAAGTACCTGCTCGAGATGGATGAGATTGTCGCCAGGGCCGCGGCGTACACGGTGCTGGACCGCGACCGCTTTGCGCAGTCGGCAAAGGTCGACGAGATGCGCGAGGCCCATCGAAAGTTCACAAAGAAGACGAACGTCGTGATTCGGAATCCGTACTTGTGGCTCCAGGCGGTCACGCACGGGTCTTTCAAGGCGCCGCAAATCGACGACGACGAGTTCCTCTGCACGGACCCGAGCTACGAGCGCATTGAGTTCTTGGGCGACGCCGTGCTGCAGTTGCTGTCGTCCGAGTTCCTCGTGGATGCACTGCCCCACTACCAAGAGCACTTGCTCACGCAGGCGCGGTCGTCGCTGGTCAAGAATACGCGGCTCGCACAGGTGGCAAAGGACGCCGGGTACCACGACTTCATTCGACTGGGCAATCTCGTCAAGCAGAATATGACGACCACGACCAACGCGCTGTATACGGAAGACGTGTTGGCCGACGTGTTTGAGGCCACGCTTGGTGCCGTGTTTCTCGAGAACCCTCGCGACCTCGAGAAGCCGCGCAGCATCTTGACGCACACGCTGTTCCCGCTGCTCACGCAGGCGATCCGCCGGCGTGAGTGGATGAATCCGGAAAAGATCCTGTCGCACTATCTCACCGACTGGGGCCGTGGCGCCAACAGGCGCATTGAATGTGCGTTTCGGACACTGCCCAATCAGCAGGGCAATGAGCATTGTGTCGCTCTGTATATCAATCGGTTTCGCGTAGCCCACGGCAGTGGCCGGACCATCCAAGAGGCCAAGAACCGCGCGTGCAAGCAGGCGCTGTACCTCTACGGCATTGGCTTGGCCACGTAAAGAGATCAAAAGCGATCGCGCTATCTGTATGTATCGTGAGGTGTAGTTGTTTGGCGTCTCAGGGTGTGGGAAAAAGTTCACAAAGGAACCTCTCACCTTCCAACATACTACTGTAGTATTTACGGTCCTTTTGTCTCTTCCTCGTCGACGGCCGGCTTCTTGGGCGGCGGACCTCGCGGCGCCGGCGGCTTGCCGCTCGGCGGTGGGGGTGGAGGGCGTGGTTTGCTGACTGCAGATCCGCCAGGCGGAGGAGGCGGCGGCGGCGGGCGATGGGTCTTCTTTTTCGTCGCCCCGCCGTCCTCCTTAGCATCGCCGTCTCGTTGGTTCTTGAGTATTTTCTTGGCGACCGGATCGTTCTTGCCGTAGAAGCGGTCCGTGATGTTTTGCTTGGCAAGCGGGTCGCTCTTGTCTCGTGGCATCTCGTGGAGGTACGGACAGGCCTCGCCGCGGTTGCACTCGCCGCGCGCAAAGAACGAACACAAGTGCGGACGGTTCTTCTTGTAATACGGTTCGGAGCGGGCTACCTGCAGCAATGCGCTGTGGTTGCCCGCGATCTTGCCGTACGCCGAGACGGCGCCTTCCTGCTCGAGCATGCGGTTGTGCTGCTGCGCAAACCATTCGCGGTTGGCGTCGCTCTCGGGCACGTCGACGCGCTCGCGGTCCTCGTCGCCAGCGAGAAACGAGTCGCGCACTTGCACGGGCAGATTGTACTGCAGATCCAATATGCAGGTCTGACAGACATTTTTCATGCGCGCGCAGGTCTGGCAGATCTCGGTCTTCTTGTAGCGTGCGCGCTTGCCCGGCTTCCAGCGGAAGACCGTGAACGGCCGTGTGCAGATCTTGCAGGCCTGGCCGAACGAGTCCTTCATCATGCGCACGTACGGATTGTCACCGAGACACGACTCGCAAAGCTGCGGGAACTCTTCATTCTCCCACACGGCCTTGTTCGTGTCGGCCTTGATCGCGAGCCCGCGCTCCCCCATTCTTTCCTCCCTCGCTTTCTTGTTTCGTAGCTCTTCGCTTCCACCAGGATGACGAGGGTGGACCGTCACGGACTCGAATAGAGAGCCCTTTTCGTACTTAGTCGAGAATATACTGGTTTAACAGTATGCGAACTTACAAGGAGTTCCAGAAATCTCGCCCATCAACAGTCGAGAGATTGGCATCTTCTACACGTTGACAACTTGTGGTGCAGCGCGCGCGTGGCCTCCGCACGCGCCTCTACACGGATTGCAGCGACATCAAACGACCATGCTGGCCAGAAGCGCCATCGTGCGCCTCGGCAATCGCCGGGTGCTGCAAGTCAAGGGCTCGGATGCGCACCGCTTCTTGCAAGGAATCCTCACGAACGACATGAAGGCGGTCACCAAGCCACAGGACGCCATCTACGCTGCGTTTCTGACCTCGAAAGGACGCGTCTTGGGGGACTGCAACGTCGTGCAGGTTGAGGTACGGCATTGACGGTGCTCGTGGTGCGATTGGGCATGCATGATTACATGCAACACGAATGATCAACATGTTCGTTGGTGTTCCGCTTGGTGCAGCACGAGACGTTCCTCCTCGATTATGATGCGAGTGTGGCCGAGGAGCTCACCAAGCACTGGAAGCGATACAAGCTGCGCATGAAAGTTACACTAGAGGATAAGAGCGATACTCTGGGCACTGTTGCTGCGCTGCCGGCGGTCATCTCTTCGAGCGATAACAGCTTCATCGATGGCTCGTCGCACGTACAGGACTTGCTCAAGCTCAACGAACGCGAAGTATCTGCGGACCATGGCGCTGTCTTCTGTGATCCACGGGGCGAAGCGTTTGGGGTGCGAGCCATTCTTCCACTCGCGGGGAAACGTACGTACCTTTGCGCATCGCGGGAGTGTGATATGTCGAGGAGGTTCACTGACTGCGTTTGTCATTCGTTACTATTAGTCAATGGTACCAGCGACTTTGTCCATGCCGAGCAAGAGGCGTACACGAACCGTCGGATCTTCCTCGGTGCAGCCGAAGGGTGCGACGCGGTTTGCGGTGGAACGAGAGACTGTGGTATCATTGCAGCTAACTCGTCTTGTTACTCGTAGGAAAGAGTTGAGCGACTCGATCCCACTGGAAGCAGATCTTGAGCTCCTGCGTGGTGTGTCGTTTCGGAAAGGCTGCTATGTTGGACAAGAGCTCACCGCACGCACACAGTTCAAGGGCAACGTACGGAAGCGTTTTGTTCCCGTCGCCCTGATCCCGACTGCCCAGGCAGACCTCGTGAATGAGCTCCAGCAGCAGCCCTTCCAGCGTATTGATGCAGACGGGTTGCAGGCGTTACGCGAGCACTTGGTGTCGGATACGGCCAAGCTGTCAATCCCCGAGGGAGACCTGCCAATCGTGAACCCCGGGTCCACCAAGTCGGTCGGCTCCATCATCACGCGAGGTCAAGGTGAGATGGTGGGAATTAACAGACTTGTCGATCCAATTAGACTCACTTGCCTCCGCCTGAATGTGTTGTAGAGCTGAGTGTGGCGTTGGCGATGATGCGACTCGAGCACGTGCTGCCGAAAGAAGTGGGCGAGACTCCGCTGATGCAATTCTCCACTGCCGACGGCGCCTTCCACGCTGTACCGTTCCAGCCAACGTGGTGGCCTCCGATGGATCTCAAGACAGGCAAGATGGTCCTGTAGTTGGCTGACGCATGCCGTATCGATGCGATCAAGGAGGAGCTGTGTGGACGAAACACAAAATCTACAGTAATCCTCACAAGACCAGTTTTTTCTCACAAATACAATTCGTGAAATTTACAGTTCACGTACCGAATTGATTTTCTTATAAATGACACCAATCTGCAGCAACCCTACCCTCATCTACTGGACGACCTGCTTTTAAATTACAGCCTATCCAGAAATATAACCGTATTGTATTATCAGTTATCAAATTCTGCGTCTTCTGTCAATTCACCAATCGTCAGGTCAACAAATCTGCTCGCCCAATGCTTCAATCACGTCGTTGGCGTCGACAACAATCCCTGTGCGCCGGTAACCCGCCTCAATAGTACGCTGGGTAACTCTGTTCCAAGCAGCACGAACCCACCGGCAGACGTCTTGGTTCTGGGGTAGCTGCATCTTAAACGGTAGTTGACGATCAGTCTCGCTGGCGTGACGCGCAACCTGCGTACGCAGAAAATTGATCCATTCCGCAAGGAGGAGTGAGTGGTCACTGAGCGTACTGTACCGTAAATTACCCGCTGTCATTTATATGAAGGACACTGTGGTAGTTGGCAGTCCTGTTTTTTTTATTGGTTGATAATCAGGTGTCATTTATATGCGATGTCATTTATATGCGATGTCATTTATAAGCGGGACAAGTCGGTAAGTACGAAAGGGACAGGTGCGGTTCCTCGTTAAGTACGAGCTGGATGAGAATCAACTGGATTCTCATCATTCGTCGGTTGAAGTGACACAAGCAAGAAGCTGCGATCTCTCATTTCCTCTTCTCTGTCTCCACACCTCATACGATCCCCCATGGCGACTTCAGCGTCCAGCGACGAGAAGAAGCGTCTGTGTGATGCCATTGAGAGCGTCAGTGACGCGCGCTTGAAGGTATGTCGTTTAATGCTTTGTTTCCTGTGCTCCTTCGGTGATCTCACACGTTCGTGGATCGTAGACGCACATGCTCCAGGCGCTTGAGGCTTTTCAGCCGGACGACACAAGTGCGGCTGCTGCTGCTCAGACGACTGCTGCTGCTGAAGACAGTAAGGACGCGATTGTCGTGGCGCTGCGCAAGAACGAAGTGACGACCAAGGCCCCGCGCGACGCGTTGTTCTTGGCGGTCCATGTAATCCTCCAGGAAGTCGGTGAGTGCTTCGTAGCATAATGACGGCGCTAGCACAGTTCCAGAGAGCACTAACCGTGATGGTCTGGATTCTACGTTTTGCAGGATACGATGTTCAGAATGCCACGAGTGGCGAGGCGCTTCCGTTGCCCACAGACTGGGACCAGCACAGCGCGAACGGGCTCTTCACGGCGAGCTACAAGCACAAGCACGATGTGTCGATCACGTTCAGCCTGCAGGTGCGTTTGGCAGGGAGAAACACAACGTATCAGCAATAAGAGTGCGAATGGCTCATGGGGTTTGATATCGCAGGGTCTGTTTGTCGGCAACAAGTTTGAGGTCTATCTCTCGGACGACAAGAACCACACGCACTCGATTGAGCTCGATGTCGACAGCTACGTCTCGCTGAGTGCGAGTTCCAGTAACGCAGCCGATCTGCTGCGCGATCTCGCGGCGCTGCGGACAAAGCTCACTCCCTTCCTGGAGAACGTGGCGCCAAAGAAGCCTGTAGTTGAGACGCGCTCGGCGACGCCTGGACCGAGGTCGTCTCCTTCAGGAGGTGAAGGCAGTCGCGGTGGTGGTGGCTTCTCTCCGTACGTGATCCCACCGGTCGGCAGTGGCGATATCCTCCCGCCAGGGCTCGGTGGCGGTGATCCGAGTTCTCAGGTTGGCCCCGACCACCCCATGTTTGGGCGTCGGTATGATCCGGCACGCGGTCCTGTGCCGGGTGCCCGCTTTGATCCCTTTGGTCCATTCTCAACCGATCCGCAAGGTCCCCCACGTGGCTTCATTGGCGGTCCGCACCCCATGCGTCCGGGTCCGGCACCAGGCATTCCGTTCGGCGATCCGAACCCCGACCACCTGCGCATGCCCCGCGACGACGATATGGCGGACGATCCGTTTGGTCCTCGTGGTGGCCGTCGCGGTGGGGCGCCCGGATTCCCGCAGCCACGAGGTGGTGGAGGGTTTGGCCACATGCCGTTTGGATCGGGCGATGCGTTCTATTGAGAAGATGTATTGAGAAGTGCGCCTCTCGATGAGCACTACCGACATAGGCAGATAGTTGTTAACAGTGGGGAGATCTTCTTTTCTCAATAGTCGGTTAGCTGTAAGGTATCGTAGAACGATTTCTGGATCAACGGAGAGACAATGAAGCGCAATGTCTCTTGTCATCTGTCATTGCAAGGCACAACACTACTGTACACAAAGCGATATTGCTCAAGGCGCTGCTGTATTCTAAACAAAGTACTTGCCCTTCTTGAAGCAGCTCATGCACAAACGGTGGCGCAACTTCTTCTCGCCGCACAGCGTGCAGTTCTGGAAGTGCACAATGTTCTTCAGACGCTTGCTCGGGTCGTTGTTGCGGATCTTCTTGCGCGAAGGCGTGACCTATAAGATTAGAACGCAACCGTGTTAGGATTTGTGGATGATTCGCAGCACCAATTGCGGTCTCAATTGACAACGCACCTTGGACTTTGGCGCTGCCAGCCAGATCGCATCGAGGAGCGGGTTTGAGGCAGGCGCAGGCGCCGCCGCGGCCGCGGCGTTCAGCGCCAGTGGCGCAAAGACTGGGCCCGATGGCGTGAAGAAGCTGTTGCCACGGACGAGCGCGAACGCGCGCTGGATGAGACGCTGCACGAGCGCCATGGTAGCTGATGTCGCGTTGCTCTGGTGCTCTCGACGCTAGGCCACCAAATGGAGAGCCACACGATAAAACCTCAATTTGGCCACAACATCAGGCCAATGAATGAATGATGGATTGAATGCTGTGCTGAGGTTTATATGTTGACCTGCCAACGTATAAACCCCTTTTTGTGACCTATACCGCCTCGGATATTTGTGACATTCGGATGCAGGTTGAAGAGGTGTTGGCCAAGGTGACGCGGATCGTCACGGACGATGTGGCGGCGTGGAAACGTGAAAGCGAGCGCAATCCTTTGCCACGGCTGACGCTGACGTATGCGCAGAGCATCGACGGCTCCATCGCCGCAGAACGAGGTATTTGTGGTCTGCGCGGTGAGAGATCGAGTGATCTATTAATCTAATCCATTGGGACAGGAAAGCCAACGATATTGAGCGGGCCCTCGTCCATGGAAATGACGCACGTGCTGCGTACGCTCCACGATGGCATTATAGTCGGCATTGGCACTGTACTGGCCGACAACCCTTCGTTGAATGCTAGACTCGCCGACGGTACGCTCTTTCGATTTCTCAATGATGGACAATGTTGCCGATTGTGGAACTGTTCTTGATAGGCAAGAACCCCAAGCCAATTATCGTGGACACGCACCTTCAGTGCCCACTGCATATCAAGCTATTCACGAACCCATCTTGTGAGAAACCGATTCTGCTGTGCGCAGAGTCAGCCGACGAAGGTGCGCTTGCTGTGCAGTCGCATTGGGTTTGGCTCGAACGGCGGATTAAGCGTCTCATTGGTGACAGACTGTCTCCACCGAAAGGAGGTGTTGGAAGCTGCCGGGGCAAAGGTGGTGGGATGTCGGACTGTGACTTCGCCAAATGGGCGAACACGAATCGATCTCCGCCACGCATTTGGTGCGAGGAATTCCCCCATGAGAACACCAAGTGGATTTTTCTTTCTCACATCTCTCTCGCTGTCTCCATTCCCAGAGCAAATTCGCCGAGAAGGCCTCACGAGTGTCATGATTGAGGGCGGCGCGTCAATCATCCATGCGTGTTTACAAGAAAGTGCGCAGGCCCATCTCATCGACCGTGTCATCGTCACAATCGCCCCCATTTTTGTACGTTCATCAACATGGCTTCACTAGTTCTGGTTCCCCTCAGCTGAACGCGTTGGATCTTTCTCCAGATTGGCGGTCTCCACGCCGTCGACCAGCGCGTCGCCGAAACCGGTGTCTTTCCGCGACTCGTCGAGCCGTCGTACCACACGCTTGACGCCGATCTCGTCATCGTTGGCAAACTGTGACATGAGAAGCAAGTCGCATACCCATCGCCGCTTCCCCGCCACACAGAACTTGATGGGAAAAGAAGCTGTTGATGTGGCAGTTGAATTGTGAATTGCACCGTCTGCAATTCATTTTTGAATTGATGGCTCACTCCTTTCGAACCGTTATTCGTGCGTGCGTGTGACTCGCGCAAGTGGGAGACAGAGGAAACCAGACGGGGTCTTGCGCAAGGCGGCGCAGACGTGGGGACCGATCTCTGCTGTGGATGTAGTTGGCCATCACACATTTCCAGTTTGGATCAGCCTCTGCACGCCCTGTCTCTCTCCTCGTGTGCAATGGAGACACGCCCATCCAATGCCGCGCGCCGTGCGCTGTCGATCTCGCAAGCCAACGCGCTTGCCAACTTCGACATGCTGCTCTCCGATATGCGCAACCGCCGCCTCGTAGTCTTCCTCGACTACGATGGGACGCTCACGCCGATCGTGAGTGATCCTGCCAGTGCGCTCATGTCGATGGAGACCCGCGCGACGCTTCAGCGTCTGCGCGAGCGCTACATCACCGGAATCATCAGCGGCCGCTCGCTCAGCAAGATCCAACAGTTTGTGGGCATCCCGGAATTGTACTATGCCGGCAGCCACGGCTTTGACATTGCCGGACCGAATGGCACGACCATAAAGAACCAAGTCGCGGTTGAGTTCCTTGCGCACTTGGAGCAGATTCGGGATGCGTTGATGCACGAGATCTCGACAATCGCTGGTGCGGCAGTCGAAGACAATATCTATTCGGTCTCGCTCCACTACCGGTACACGAATGAACCACAAAGTGCGATTCCTCATCTGTGCTTGCCGCTGACGGATTCCCTATATTTGTAGGAACGTGGCTCCAGAGTTTCGCGAGCGAATGGCGACAATTGCACGAGACGCTCTTGCTCAGCACCCCGAGATCAAGTGCGTTTGCCTCGTCGTTGTTTTACGCATGAATCCATGAGCAATAGAGCTAATGTGTCTCCATGTGCGATCTTTGCAGATGCAACGAAGGCAAGATGGTGTACGAGTTCAAACCCAAGATCGATTGGAACAAGGGCAAGGCGCTCGTGTGGCTTTTGCAGGCGCTCGGGCTGGACGAGATGGACGATGTGTTCACGATTTACATTGGCGACGACACGACCGACGAAGACGCGTTTGACGTGTTTCGCGACAAGGCTACGCGTAAAGGTGCGTCGATGGCACGAAGGTTTTGGCAGTTGGGACGAAGAGACTCATCACAATTCTGCAGGCGTGGGCATTGTCGTGACAGATCAGAGCAAGCCGACGGGTGCGTTCTTCACGCTCAACGACACGCACGAAGTCTTCCAGTTTCTCAACCGCCTGGCCGACTTGGACGCCGACGCCACGCAGCATAGCTGCACGAGCAGCAGCAGCGCTGCCTGGTCCGACCGGTAACCTCTCTCGTTGAAGTTAGAAAAGAAATATATCCGATACAAACGTGATGGCGATATCCGATTCGGTTACGAACGCACTTGACTTGGTCTTTTTGCCTCTTGTCCGTCTCTCCCTTGGATCATCATCGTCACAGGAACAAGCGACGCGCGCCAATCTGCACGTCGGCATTTGGGGTTTTCGAGACTGCGCTCACACCACAGACACTGAGTGACTAAAAAAAAGCAGCCGCAGAATGCAACGAGGGCTCGTGCGCGCGGCGCTGGCCGTGACCCGCCGAGCAGCTCCAAGCCAGCTCACAGGTGCGTGCCTTTGCGTCCAACCCTTCGATGCCGTGAAGCACGGACATGGGCTCATTGTGTTTGTTTGGGCGCGCTGCAGCAGCTCGTGCACTGACAAGGGGCAATGCTCGCATTGCAACGGCTTTCCGGAGCCGTGGCTTCGCGACGAACGACTTCCTCATCGGAGACCACGTCGCGTCAGCGTCGGATTCGCCACTTGGGGTGGGTACAGTCTCAGTTGATAGCGGATTCTTATTCCCAGACGCTGACCGCCAATGTCTGTTGCAGCTCCTGAGCATGGACATTCAGAGCCGTGATTTCATTTCGCTCAAGTGGAACGATGGCCGCAGCAGCAAGTACCACTTGCTGCATCTGCGCTCGTGGTGCATTTGCCCACAGTGCCAGCATGAGACGGGCCAACGGCTCGTGAACAGTGCCGAAGTCTCGGAAAAGCTCGAGATCAACGACATCTTCAGTGCGTTTATGCCCAGTGTGTTTGGCTGGATCCGCTCATCTAATCACCCTGTATCTCCTGTTTCCTTCCAGTCAAAGGAGAGACTCTCAACATTGTGTGGGCACCGGACGACCACCAGAGCACGTTCCCGTGGTCGTGGCTGCGCGAGCACTGCTACTCGAACGCTGAGCTGGACCGCCGCGCAAGGGACATGACGCCCAGAGCGCTTCCTCCTGGGGCTGCTGTGCCCAGCGTCGAGTACGAGCGCATGATGAGCGACGACCAGGGGGTGTTCGAGATGCTCCACAATGTCGTGGAGCACGGCCTGACTGTGATCAAGAACACGCCGTCGTATGCGCTTGAAGTCAAGCGCATCGCTGAGCGGGTCGCGCCCGTGTCACACTCGTAAGTGGGTCGTGTGCTGATTGGTCTGACCCTGGTGCAAACTGACACGTGTCCACCTTCTCAGGTTCCTCTATGGAGATGTCTTCGACGTCATTGCCGAGCAGAACCCGGTGCGTCATGATTGTCTCTCTTCCATAACGAGCGGTCGCCGTACTCACGTGTCTTGTATACGAATGCTCTACAGGTCAACATCGCGTACACGAACCACCACTTGAAGCACCACCTGGACCTCGCGTACTACGAGTCGCCGCCGGGGCTTCAGCTTCTGCACGCGCTGCAGTTTGACGAAACGGTTCAGGGCGGTGAATCCACTTTTGTGGACGTGTTTGCAGTCGCCGAGGAGTTCCGCCTCCTGCATCCGCAACATTTCCAGACGTTCTGCCGCGTGCCAGCGACGTTCAAGAAGCATCATCTGAACCGCACCAACCCAGCCATTATGGAGTACCAGCGCCCGCACATTCAGCTGAATCATCGTGAAGAGGTCTGTTTGTGGCATGCAAGATCTCCGTGAAAGACGAACTATTCTCGTGTTAACGCCTGGCTGTGTGTGCTTCTACAGGTCGTCGCCGTGCACTGGAGTCCGCCCTTTGAAGGGCCTCTGCGTGTACCCTTTGACGATGTCTCGCCGTACTACGAGGCGTACAAGGTCTTCCACTCGATTGTCGAAAGCGGCAAGTTTAAGGTCGAATTTCGCCTCGAGCAGGGGGATACGGTCATGTTCAACCAGCGGCGGTGCGTGCATATCCACAATCAATGGTTTATGATTTTTGAAGGCGGCCAGACTCACTCCCTGTTTGTGATAGCGTGCTGCACGGCCGCAACCAGTTCTCACTCGAGTCCAGTGGTGTGCGCCACTTGCAGGGCACGTACCTTAACATTGACGACGCGTTGTGCCGCTACAACGCGTTGCGCCACCACTTTGCACCGAACGACGACTCCTTCAAGAACCGCCGCGTTGCCAATGGCAATTTTGCCTGATCTGGAGACGGTGGCAGTGTGTGGTCCATCAGTTTGAACCCAGCATTTTCAAAAGTGTAGCCATGTATTCATCTTGAAATGTCTTTTTGTAGTAGTTTTTCAATCACCCAAATACCCGAAGCGATGTGCGCTTGGGTGATTGAGTTGTGACCGTGCCGTTGGCGGGGCAAATACTGGAAAGAGCGGCACGGAGTGATCTCGGACGCGCCGACGATAGCGGCCCGCGCTCGCCTCTAGAAGACTTCTATACGCAAGTACACGTAGTGCATCGCACCCGCGAGACTCGGCTGCAGCACCATGGCGAAAAAGCGAGTCCGATCGTCCCAGCAACGCGCGAGAAACGCCGCCGAGACGAATGACGCGGTCGCGGCCGTTCCCTCTGATGAGACTGTGGCGACCACGAGCACACACACGACAGAGACGGAGCCTCCTGTCAGTGAAGCGAACGAAGCAGTGCAGGTCGAAGATCCAGCGAGCGAGCGGAGAAGCAAGCGCCCGCGCAGTGTGACGCCGTCGGAGACACCGCTGTCGCAACGTGCGACTCGAGCAGACGAAGACCTGTGCCACGCGTGCGATTCCGCTTCGCCGCCGTCGATGGCCATGCACAAGTGCAGCTCGTGTCAAGTGTTTGTCCACGCGGATTGCTATGCGATCCCAACAAACACGCTGGGAGAGCCAGCCGCGTGGACGTGTGAGTCATGTCACGACCAATCCGCTGATGCAGAACGAGCGTGTGTGTTCTGTCTCCAGGCTGGCGATACGTGCATGCGTCGCATCGACACAGCTCACTGGCCAGTAGCATACCGCCCAGCGGACTCTGACGAGCAAGAGATGGCGTGGGCGCATGCGATGTGTGCGCTCTGGAACCCCTTTCACCAGCTCCCCACTCCCCAAGCGACCGCGACTGGCGAACCAGCATCACAGGATCTCCAAGCAATGGATACCGAGACTGTGACCGAGACTGCACAATCGCCCTCCAAGCCTATGGATCGTCCGTCCGACCCGTTCCGCTGGCGACTGGAGCTACCCGTGCCGTCGTGTAGCTTTTGTGAAGGTGACCACGGGGTCCGCATCCAGTGCCGACGCCTCAACTGTGGTCGCTTCTTCCACGTGCGCTGTGCACACGCATCGAAACACGGCTTTGTGCAAGTCGTCCACGCGCCGTTCCTGCTCCGCCACGCGTACTGCGATCGCCACCAGCAGCTACCGCACCCAAGTATCGGCGACCTGGCAACCAAGCTCTTGTCCAAGACCATGGCAAGTCTCGTGCCGCGCGACGTCGCGACCAAAGTGCAGGCCATTGCTCGCCGCATCGATTCGTATGCGTCGATCGATGCTGTGCTGCTGGAGCTCGTGCATCTTCTTGAAGAGATGTGTAGCAAAGGTTTCAAGGCCTCCAAGACCGATCCGCCGACGTTCAGCATGCGCCAGTTGCAGGCACTCCAACTCGTGCTTGACCATCTCCCGCAGCTACGCAATGTGTACGATCCCGTCACGTTGTCCAAGACCAGCGCTACGGATCTCGTCCACGACGCCGACGTCGTGCACGCCTTGCAAAAGGCGTTTTCTCCGCAGCGGTTCGTGCGGAAGTTTGCGGGTCCACTGAGCGCATTCCACCAGTGCGACGCGTGCCACGAGCCGTTCCAAGAGCGACAGCACGTGTTCTATTGTGTCTCGAGTGAGCAGCCCCACGCGCTCCATTGGAAATGCACGAAACGCAAGTCGGCACCCAAAGACTCTTCGTCGTCTCGTCCGGCAAGTGCCAAGAAAAAGTCCAAGTCGCTGTCGCTCGTGCAGCAAGGACACTGGACAGACGTCAAGCTGCCCAAGGGACTGCCGAGCCTTGGCGAGGGCGCCACGTGCGGCGTGTGCCGGGCGGCTGTGGATGCGAGAGGCATTCTCGCTGGCCGGAAAGAGGCCTCGCGGATGGACTTTGAAAAACCGACCAGCGAGTTTATGTATGGCGGGTGCTTTGTAAACGAGATGGACCCACGCTCGGCATCAGCGGCGGGCTTACGAACGAGTCGAGCGACGACCGCGACGACAGCAGGACAGTCTGGAACAGTGGTGGGTGGGCTACGCGTGCCGGGGAAGAGTGCGTTGCGACGCAGCGCCAGTGGAGCGTCGGCGACTCTTGACTCGGACGGTGAAGGCTCGGCGGCATTGGAGCCTCCGAAGATGGACCGGATCAATGTACGTCGCACGACACGGTGGGTGGCGTGTCTTGCACAAGTGATCCGGTTGGTGTTGGCGGCCAAGAAAGAAGCCAAAGAAGCCGAGACTGCGAGGCTGGCGCGAGAGAATGAGGAAGGCATGACGGAACCAACCGCAAGTGGAGAGACAGTGGCGGCTGAACCATCGCCTCCCGAGGTTAAAGAATGTGCCGCCTCGACGGATGCAGGAGTACTCGAGTGCTACGAGGAAGTTGGCGACGTGAGTGGCGTGACGAGTGGCGATGCCGAGATGAGTGGTGAGGCTCCGACGGACAACGCCTCTCCGCCAGCAGAAGCAACGGATATTGTGTCTGTGGGCGACGCTGGCAGCGGCGAATCGTCAGAAACCTGTGATCGTGGAATGGCTCCCGAAGAAGCACGACGAGAAGAAGGTACTGAGGAGAAGCCCACGACCAGTCAAGTAGAGACACCGGCGGTCGTGGAGCAAGAGTTGGCGTCAGCGTTAGCTCCGCCATCGTCGCTACCGGCACACGCGCTCGCGTACCTCGAAGAAGCCAAGAGAGTCGTGCGCCCCTACGACGCGTATGCACTCAGCAAGATGGAAGCGGCGCATCGCATGTTGGACGAACGGAACGGCCCGGCGCTGAGTGTATTGAACACGCTGATCCAAGAGTACACGCGGTTCCTGTACATCAAGCACACGCGCGCCGTGGCCAAGGCGACCAACGAGAAGCGCAAGCGCCAAGAGCTTGAAGCCCAGGAAGAGCGCGAGCGCGAACGCAAGCGTATCGATCGCGAGGCCGAGCAGGCGCTCAAGAAGCAAATGCTGGCGATGCGCAAGAAGCAGCGGACGTGATAAGCGGAAATGTCGAATGTGCCATAACATGAATATTGAGAATCGGAAATGATGAGGAAAGAGTCAAGTCTCTCTTCTGGTTGCGTACACGAGGCAGAGCGTGTGGTGAAGATCTAATCGTCAAAGTCGCTGTCCGAGTCCGAGGCGTGGCCACTCGTGAGGCCGACGCCGAGCTCCACTTCTTTGATCGACCCGGCGTTGACGTCGAAGCAGCCGTCGCAGACCGCGCGGATCGTGCTCTTGGCGTGCGTGTACGCCATCTTGAACGCTGGGCTCGAGTTCACGGGGATCCTACAGCCTCACCACCCCACTGTTAGCTTCTGTCGCCTCTCTCTCTCTCTCGCTACTTTACGCACCAGGTCACAAAGAAGAGTTTGCTGGACTTGCGGCCGTCCGACGTCATGTATTCGTGGTCGTACACGGCGTAGCGGCACTCGTTCTCGGGCAGCGCGCCCACAAAGTCCGCGAATGTGGCCGTCGGCTCGCTGGCGCCGTCCACGACAATCTGCGGGCCGTCGATGCGGAAGAAGACGAAGCGGTGTTTGCGGCGCATCTTGAGTTGCTTGAAGGCCGCCGAGACGTCGTCGGTCGGCGTGATGGCGCTGGCGGAGACATCGTCGTGGTGGTGGATGGTCGGCGGCACGCCCGCAGTCTTGAGATGCGGCTCGGCCATGGTGAGAATGGGGATGACGGAAGGTGAGGTCAAGTTGAACAGCGCGTCATCTTTGAAGTCGGCAACTGGATTGGCTCCTGCCACCAAAGTATCAGCTCCTAGTGTCACCAACCAGATGAAAGCTTAGCTCTCTATTCGAAGCATAGGCAAGAATAAGCGCGCTTCAATTCATCCGTGTAAAAATGGGATGTTGTGTTTGAAGCGCTTATTTACACAACCTAGCCCTAAGTTCATGACCCGATGTGGAGAAGTGGGTGGATGCATTTTGAAACTCACTTCATTTGGGTATTTGGATATTTGGGTGTTTGAATAGGGTTGATCTTTCCTCTCCCCTCAACCTGCAACCCACGAGTAGATCTGCTCTTCTCCGAGCCAATCGCAGGTGATTTGGTTGGTGGGGAATTTGGGTCGTTCTCTACCGCAAGACCTGCCCTCCCTTCCTGCCGCAAGCCATTCGAAAGTTCCCCCGCAAGCGTAAGTGACTCCACCCACCCGTGCCTCCATCCTCCTCCCCCCTCTCTCTCTCCCTTCCCCATGGGCGCCGACGCAGCGATCCACGTGGACGCAACTCTCGCTAGCGTGTTTGCTCTCCCCCCGAGAGGGTGGTGCGTGCCAGTGAAGAGTGAGAGAGAGAGAGAGAGAGAGAGAAGAGTGGACGCTTCCCCCACCAGTTCGTTTGGCTCACTTGTGGCTTTTGCCTGTTTCTTTCGCGCAGTTTCTTTCCACTTTCCCCTTTTCTCGATTCCCCAAGATGGCTGACGAAGACTACTCGTTCGAATCGACCGATGCCGGTGCCTCGGAGACGTACCCGATGGAAGCCGGTCAGATCAAGAAGAACGGCTTCATCATGATCAAGGGCCACCCGTGCAAGGTCGTGAACGTGTCGACGTCCAAGACGGGCAAGCACGGCCACGCGAAGTGCAACTTCACGGCGCTCGACATTTTCACCAACAAGAAGTACGAAGATATCGTGCCGTCGACCCACGGTACCTCGGTCCCGTTTGTGTCGCGCAAGGAGTACACGCTCCTCGATATCTCGGACGACGACTTCGTCACGCTCATGGACGAGACTGGTGACACCCGTGACGACGTCAAGCTCCCGACGTTCCCGGATACGTTCGCCCAGGAGATCCGCGACGACTTCGACGCCGGCAAGCAGCTCGTGGTCACGGTCCTCAAGGCCTGCGGCATTGAGCAGATCATCTCCAAGAAGGAGGACACCTCGAGCGCCTAAGCAGTGCGTAACGGGGGGCCTCTGATAAACGCTGTCCACGGCTTGCGCGCCGATGGGCCTCTCTATGCGGGGAGATCCGGCGGTGCACGGGGCGATGGATGCGGGAGATTGAAACCAAATCACCGAATCCTATCTTTGGGGGAAAAGGTGGAGGAAAGCTGGAGCCGGAGAGGAAGGTGGGGGTGGGATTTCTACTCTTCCGCCGTCCTCTTTCGTTTTTGGATCAAGCGTCTTTCTCTCTTTCATTCTTTTTTCATAGTCCAATAGTAATGTATTTTCACCCATTCCTATCGTTTGACTATGGAAAGATGCGTTTGGACTTCTACTGTTGATTTGTTTCAAGTGGCTACGCTTTGCTATTCTTTGACATTGAAGGCGGAGGGCTCTACCACCGGGACGCCAGTGAATCCACTAGACAATGAGTTCAAGCTCCGGCTCCGGTTCGGGCCGACCAACGGATGGCTGTGGGTGCGCCACTGGCGCGGAGGCTGCCACAATCGTAGTGGACGGTTCGGGGTGCTGCTGCTGCTGCCATCGCTGGACGAGATTGTGTATATCCTTCATCACGAGGTTGCTGTTGGTGGCGCCCTTTAGAAATTCGAACACTTTGCGGCGTGGGTGCCCCTCGCGCCACATTCGCTCAGCCTGGGCGAGCAACGCGGGGTCTTTGATCCGACGGTTTTCCGAGTAACTCTGGAACAGCGCCTGCGAGATCTCGTGGTTGTGGTCGAGGATGTGCCTGGTTACGACAACGTTCCAGTTGGCCGTGTCATGGAGATCGCGCTGCAGAGTCACACACAGTTTGACTGGACAGGCCGTTGAGCGCAAGTTGTGGCTGACGCGCTGGCCCTTCCCGCGTCGCCGCTCCTTCCAGCCGTGCGTGCACACATACGTCTTGGAGTACCATTCGTATGCGGTGGGCACGAAATGAGGGACTAAGTCTTCTTCGTCGACTTGTTCTGTCCGCCGTCCTCCGTCTTCTTGCATTTGCTGGAGCTGCTGGGAGATGCGAGCGTTCCGCGCGGCGATCGAGGAGGTCGTACGAATACGGTACAGTTGGAAGGTTGACTTTGAATACGCATCCAAGTGGGTTGCAAACTCGGTCCAGCTCTCGTGGCGGCGTTGGAGTCGTGGCGCCCGCCAGAGCACTGTTCCATCTGCTTCCGTCACGGAGATGACTTGGACTGGGTTATCGAGGGACCACACTTGCGCGGAGGGCCCAGTCGAACTGCCGTGGCTTTCCATTACCAACGCTCCAGTCGATGCACCGAAGAGATCACTTGTAGCGCCCGCCTGGGACACAGGGGTTGGCTGCTCGGGGCGAGATCGTTTGGAAGCTGGTGGCGTATCGTCACCATGTCGTGCTTGTGTGGCCCGTGCACGACGTTTCCCAGTGGTGTTTGTTATCGACGAAGCCGAAGCAGGGGCTGTGACTCCTCCCGATGAGAAATGGTGGACCACCGGAACACGAAGGCATGCGCATTCTCCACTCGCTCCTTGCGCTGAATGACTCGATAACGCATTTCCATGGAGCGGGCACGTGGCGTTCGTTGTGTGCGGACCCTGAGCTGTGCTAGTCGCTGCTGGCTCAGGCATTAACATGGAGGAAAACGACGTGCTCGGGAACATGGATCCATGCGCAAGCATCTGCTGCACGGCTGCTGAGGTGGTTGCTGGGGTCGAGGTCGCTTGGAGCGGCATCGGGGGCTGGGGAGGTACTGTCGTGTACGGCGCGAGTGTGACTCCATTCGTCATCATCATCATCTGCTGATTGGGAGTTACTGGGTTGGGCACCATGTACGCCGATTCGGGGAGCGCGTGCGGAGTGTTGAACGCATCCGTCTGATCGAAACCAACCGCGGCACCGCCAGCAAATAATGCCGTTTGCTCCTCCACGACCGTACCTGCCGACTCTACGACGCCAGGAGTTACTTGTCTCGTTGAAGCCGTCAAGGTGTCAGAAATCGTAGCGTGGGCGCTCTGATTCGCTGCACTCGGTGCTTTCGTTTGATCGATTGCCAACAACGCGGGGTCGTAGATTCGCCGATTCTCGCAGTAGTGCTGGAACAGTTCCTTCGACAGGTTGTGGTTGTGGTCGACGATGTGCTTCGTTACGACGACACGCCACCCCATTTCGCCCGAGTTGGTCCTGTCAGCTTCAAGGTACTGCAAGGTGGCACAGATCTTCACGGGGCAGAGCGTTGATCGAACGATATGGATCGTGCGCTTTCCAGCTCCACGCCGTCGCTCCTTCCATCCATGCGTGCATGTCAACGTCTTCGAGTACCACCTGTAGTGCTCGGGAATCAGTCTCGTGCCATCCGCTCCAACGGCGGCATCCCGCTCGGCGGAACCTTCATCCCCAATGTCGGAGAGATTGCCAATGAGATTTTCGTTGCTGGCCCGCATCTCTGTAATCTTCTGGTTTCGTCCTGCCACGGAGCTTGTCGTACGCGTACGATACGACTGGTATGTGCTCTCTGAGTACTGCAGTAGGCTCGCGTGGAATGATTCCCAGGAGTCGTGAATCGCTGGCATTTTGGCGACGCGTACTACCACTTCTGTGACGACGCTCATCGGCCTCGGCACTGCCTGCCGTTCGCCCACTGTTGGCTGAGCCGGTGGTTCAATTGGTTGCGCTGGCGTTGATGGTACCGATGATGTGTGCGAGAAACCTTGCTCCGAAGCCGCCGAAGATGGCAGCTGCAACTCACCAAGGTGCCGCACAGCCTCATTCACAAACTCTTCGTGTTGCTCTTCCTCTGTCGTAGTTATCGCTGGGGGCAAATGCACGATAGCTGCCGGCGTGGCTCCTTCATCCAGGTCCGATGCCATGCCATCCATCAGTCGAACGTCTTGATCTCCCTCAGCCATATCGAGCGCGTCTAGAGCATGATTGTGGTGTACAATCTGGCGGTTGATCACAATGCGCCAGTTGTCATGGATGTCACGCTGCAGGCGCGCCATGATCATCGCCGGGCATGCCGTAGGGTTGGTATCCGTCCACCCGTCCACGATGCCTTGACGATGGAGCTTGGCCATTTTGCTTCGAGACTTGCGCTTCCATCCGTGGTTGCAGATCAGCAGCTTCGAAAACCATTTATGCGCCTCTGGAACGATGTGTACAGAGATCTCTTCCGCAGTTTTACCGTTCTTGGTGGCTTGCTCGTACACTTTGGCGTTCTTCGACTGCGCTGAAATCGTCGATCGGATGCGAAAGTGCTGCTGTGTCGTGAGAGAATAGCCTGCCAGCACTTCGTGAAACTGTTCCCACGAGGCGAATGCCTTCGGAGTCATTAGAGCGACCGATCCTGAAAACGAAGTTGCCTCGTCTTGACCCGGCGCGAGAGCGTTGTGTCTCATGGCGTGGTCGTCTTCATCCTCTCCAAACGCGCCGTAAAAGTCGGTCGCAAGCGTACCGCCGCTTGGGGAGCTGCCACCAACAAGCGCGAGCAATTCCGGGTCGTAAATACGTCGATTCTCGGTGTAGAACAAGTATAGTTCCTTGCTCAATGGGTGGTTGTGCGTTCGCACGTGCTTGGTCACCACTGCCCTCCACCCATCGTCTTCTTCGTCGTCCCCGTCGTCGCCTTCGTTCGTGTGCTGTAACGTAATGCACATCTTGACCGGACACCCAGTCGAGCGCACCATCGTGAGTGATCGCTTGCCCGTGCCACGATGGCGGTCCTTCCAGCCGTGAGTGCACATCATCGTCTTCGAGTACCATTTCAAATGTGCGGGGATCATGAGACGGTCACTGTGGTCGCTTGGCCGCGTGCCCTGAGGTTCGGCATCCTCTTCGTCGTCGTCTCCGGCGACATCCTCCATGTCCTTGCTGACGCCACTAGATCCCGTGGCCAGCTCGGCGATCCGAAGATTACGTCGGTTCACGGACGTTGTCGTGCGCACCACGTACAGCTGATACGTCGACTGCGCGTAGGCCTTGAGCTGCGCGTCAAAGTCTTCCCACGAACGATGGACTGCGGGAAACGACGGCGCGACTGCAGACGCGACAGGCGTAGCAGTATTTGCAAGAAGCGACGAGGCACTCGCCTGAAAAAAAGCCCGCACTCCGTCGTCTGTGTCCTCCGCCTCATCTTCTGCTTCCTCCTCCGCTTCCTCCTCTTCCTCCTCTCCCTCCTCCGC
>JAADVZ010000144.1:0-49322 GCA_023335925.1 Pythium phragmitis | reverse complement strand
CCCCCCCCCCCCTCTTGACGCCAACATCTCCTATGAGGTGATGCCATACATCAAGGTGATCAAGTTGATGCGCTCGAACACCAACGCGGCGCTCCATGGCATCGTCCCCGGTCCGATTTCCAGGTCGATTGAGGAAGTCTGCTTCTTCAAGGTCTCGAACGCCGATACGATTCTCCGCCCTGTCGGAACTCCAACTAGTGAATTGCGACGAGTGACAAAAAGTAGGAATTCAAATACACCTGCACGTATGCATAATACTTCAAGTACTTTCGGGAGGTGCCAGTCTTATTCTCCGGTGGGTGGAGATGCCACCGACGGGTGCAGTGCGACTGCTAGGAGTGATGTAGAGAATAGTCTCACTTACACTAGTGCGTACTGGGCCGCTCGTGGTGTGATGAGGATCGACTCATCTTCGCTTGCTTGCCGTCGACGCCGCCGCTGGGGTTCAGACGACTTCACATAGACAGCTTCATTAACTCTGCAAGTTGGTTCAACTTCTCGTGATGGCTCTCGTGATGGCTGAGACTCGGTGCTCGCAGCAGCATACAAGCGCGACTCGCGCAAGTCGATTTCAGGCATCAGTGTCGTATCGTTGATTGCCTCCAGATCCACGTGCACGCCATCTGATGTGAGCTTGATGTTGTCGACGAAATGGTGGCCCACAAGGATGTCACAGCTATGGTAAGTCTTCCGAGAGAACATATTCTCCCCCACGACTGGGTCGAGTCCCGAAAATAATACCACAAAGAAGTGGCGGCCTGATAGAAGTTCGTCCGTTGGTATATCGTACAGGGGCGAGCCTTCATCGATAACATGCGTGACCGTCGAGGCGAGCTGCACGACCGGCCAGACATTACGCACGAGCTTCAGCTCGTGGGTTTCCTTGTGGCCGAGACGCTGATTCAAAATCACAACGCTCACACTGTATAACACAAAAGCACTCAAGGTTACTTCGACGACCAGCCATTCCTTTAATTGTGAAGAAACGTACCGAAACGAGCCTTCAATGATCGCCCCGTAGGTGCGACTGTTCGCGGCACGAAACATGATGGCGCGATGCGAATGGAACGCTGTGAGCAGCAAGCAGTCACTATACGCGATGGTGGACGCTTTGGGAATGGAGAACTTGGCCCACGCAAGACCTTGGAATGATGAGTCACACAGCATACATCAACCAGCTTGCCCACTCACACCACACAGACATCATGCAATGACCCACCTGTGACCAGCGTTGATACGATCACTCCTGCGACGGCGAGAAGGCAGACGTAAAAGTTGACAAGATCATTGTCAAGGTTCGGCGAAAGCGAGCCGTATCCGATCGTCGAGATGGTCTGTGCGCAGAAGAAGAAGATGCGCTCGTAATGGTTGTCGACATCGACCCCAGCTGTGTTGACGACAGCATCGCGAGACTGAAGACAAAGAATCATTTAGTGAGCGGTGCACCCGACTGCACGATGCCAACCGCACGTACCGAGATGTCCATCACAAGAGCCATGACAGCAATGGCAGCGAAATAAATAAACGCGAGGTATACGAATACCCGAAGCCACGAGGTTTCAAGTGCACGGTAGTACAGCCCCTTGGAGAACCGGCTCAGTGGGTGGTTTTTGAAGCGAACACGCCGCCGCCTGAGACTCATTGGTTCATCATGAAGATCCGGTTGGATCCCGTGGGCGTGGTGCCAGGCGCTTCCTGTCGACTCCAATCGATTGTTATGACCTTGTCGGCGATTGGCGACTCGCGGTAACCGGAAACTAGTGGTTCGGCTGCGGTTGTCAAATCGAACGTGGTGCATGGGCGTGACTTCATGCCGCTCGTCGTTCTCAGAGCCCGAGTTGGTGCGGGTCGACCCGCTACTCTTGCGCTCGCCGTCCTCATCAGTGTCGTTGTTCGTCGTGTCAACTTCATCAACTGACGAAATGGCTGGGGAACTAAACGTCTGTCTCACGTCCTCGCGAAAGCTGCTTATGGACTCGAGGTCGCTATAGTCGACACCAACGTCTCTGTTCTTGTCGGTAGAGGGCGATAGAAGGGGACGGTAGCGACGCAGTAGCTTTGCATCTTGCTCTTGGTCCCCATCCTCGATGTTCTCGAGACAATCGTCGAGGTCCGGCGTCGTTTCCATGTTCCCTTCGGTCTCGTTACTTGGAGTTGCGGTATTACTTCCGGTGTCCACGACAACCTGCAGATCACCCAATCCGTTCGGATCTTCTCGTATTGGTGCCGGCATAGTCGTCGAAATGTGGGCAAAGTCGAGTTCAATGTGGTTTGCCAATCTGTCCCATGATATGACGGGAGCAAACTTGGCTCCCCATCGCAGGTTCTCGTACGTGTACTCGAACTGCTGGTAAACCGTGTCGTGGAGTGTCTCGTCCACGCCAGACATCATGAGAACGAGCACGAAGTCTGACTTGGCAAAGTCGGCTTGCGTCATCCCAAAGAACGGACTGTCTTGTTCGATTTCGTGGACGATGTCGGCTTCCAGACTAACGTGACATCAGCGGACCATCGTCAAGACGAGGGAGGGAGCAACTCGCTGACCGTGAGGCGAGTTTACGTACCGTAATGTGATGTAGCTCGTGGTCTTGAGGTGGAGGTCGTAGTAGCACAGCTTCTTTTCTCCGGTCTTCGTCTCCTAGAAGGATCACAAATTGCGTTTAGTTCTTCCGTACTCGCGTCATTTGTCGGAGATCCAACTCGCCTCGATCCGCATGAGGATGAGCTTGAAGCTGACTTCCAAGATCTCGCCTTTCATGATCAAATCTCGACGTGTGCCGTTCACGATCCGGAACCGCATTTCCAATCCCGGATTTCCCTCGCGTTCGGAGACCGTGAAGGCCTCGCTGAAGATCATCTGCGAGCGCGGCCGCGCAAACTTGACGAAGGCAATGCCCGTCATGAGCGAGACCATGATCATCGAAACAAACGACTGGACGACAGCGATCCAATTGGAGCACGAATCTTTCGGAAACAAAACACCGTAACCTATATGGAGTACACAACCATCAGCAATGACCCCAACAGTCACAGACAGCAAACCAACGCGCTTCGCACCGATCGTGGCCATGGTCTGGAGGCTCAGATTGAAGTAGTCGCGTGGGTTGGCGCCTCGCTCGGGCGCATTTCTATCCTCCACATGGCATCCAGTTAGTCAGAGCTGCGAGTATTAATACACTGAGAAGTTGGAGACGAATAGAAAGAGAGAGCGACGCACGCGTCACAGAGGGCGAAGAGCAGCGCAAAGACACCGACGACCGCAATGTAGAGCGCGACAAAGAGCGCGAGCAGCGGCAACCAGTTGAGCAAAATCGTGAGGTACATGACCCCCGAAAAGCTCGCGCACGTGAGGTCCTTGTACTTGTGCACGCGCATCTCTGGGCGCAGCAGCTTGGTCTCGCTGCTGGCTGCGTTGGGCTCGATGGTCGTGCCCTGCCACACGCTGAGGTCGCAGATGCCGTTGCTGTGCGGGTGCTGGAGGCACGGACACGCGCGCGGACCAAAGCGGCGCCGCGTGGCCGCCTTGCGGTCCATCACGATACGCTTCTTGGACGGCGCCATGCTGTTGGGCGAGATAAATGCCTGTTCCCATGTTGGAGGGGAAATTCAAGTGCTTTGTTTATGGATGTATCCATAAATAGAGCGGATGATATCTATACGCTGTCTGTGGGTTCGCGAAATCATCCATCTCACGGCAGAAAGGTTCGACGGACCTTGGCGACGACGGGGACAATGTAGCCAGTGATGCCGAGGGTGACGGGGTAGAACGCTGATGAGAACACGACAGCGGCCGCGTACGAGCCGGCCGCCGTGCCGAGCTCGTCGACGCCTAGCTTGGCGAGGATCGGCATGACGTCGACGCCCTGCTTGATGAGAAAGTAGAGCGCCGTCACGACGCCCACGCCCATGAGACGCGAGCCCATCATGTACGCGGCGCCGTAGCTGTCCACCACGTTGAACATCTTGTCCACGGACTTGGACACGAGCGACGCGTCGCCTGCAGCCGCGCGATTGCGGTTCCTATGACGACGTAAACAACTCAGCGCTTTGGGTTGGATTCGGCAGCCAATATGCCACTGCACGTACCGATACCCGGGCATGACGTTGGCGAGTTCCGACAAGCGCACGCGCGCGAACTCTGGGAAGACCTTGGCGACGACCGCCGCCGAGGCCAGATCGAGCGGCAGGCGAAAGCGCCGGAACGGACGGCTCGCCATGAACGCGAGTGCAAACTCTGGAGAGAACTCGACACCTACAAGCAGCCACGAACACCATCGACTCCCATGAGAACCCACGGAACGCTTCCGGGTTTGGTCTGTCGTCCATCCTCTTCCTCCACGTACCGGACACGGAGAGCAAGCCGTACATCGCAACCATACCGCCAATATCCGAGGCAAACAGCACCGCGATCGTCTCCGCAGGGTTGTTGCGGATACCGTCGTTCATTTTCTCGACGACACGGTTTAGAAAGCCCGTGGGCGGCGCTTGATGCTGGTTCTGCTCGTCGTTGGCACTTGTCGTGTACTGCGTCTTGCGCTGGCCCCATCGGGTCGCTAACGGAGCAGCAACTCGAGCGCGACTGGGCGACACGATCGATACCGGCGTGGACGTGAGGCCATGAGCACAAAGCAAGCCACTGCGGCGCGGCGCGAGTGTCGTGAGCGTTCGACGCGCGAGCATCTTTGGTGGACTTCTTGGAGGTGGTGTCCGACCACCTCAGATCGACCTCAATAGTGAGCTGCGGACTCAACGACGGTTTTAGTGGACTACAAAATATCCACAATCCGACCAGCTGGATCGCCGAATTGTGGATTTTTTCGCGTTTTCTTGAATCCATCTCGGATTGTTGACGCTCGCGCAACAGTTGCGCAACATCGAGAGCCCCACGGCGTGTCCATCATCATTGGGTGACCGCAACCAAGAGAGAAGGAAGAGGAGGGGAAAGGAGACCTCGGTTGCACATCCTGGCAGTTCTCCTCTTGGCCCCTGTACATGGAGAAGTCGCTGTCAGAAAGCGCCGTGATTGGTGGCGCCCAACGCGGCAGTGACCCAGCGAGCGCCACACGGTCCCAGTCACAAGCGCAGCTCACGAGCGCCAATCTCAACCGAATGGTGAACGGCAATGGTGAGTATTCGGCCAACGGCGAGTATTCGGCAGCGCGTCCAAGCTACGCGACGGCGGCGCGCCGCGAGTACGGACTCACGAGTACGAGCTTCAACTTTGACGAGTATGGCGAAGGTGTCGACATTGACGACATTCGCGATGAGCGTTTGACCATCCAGTTTGGTGGAGTGGACACGAGCGTGAACGGCGAGCTCTCGCCGCTGGAAGCGCCGCTGTCTCCGTTGTTCCCGTCGTCGACGGTGCGCGCATCGCCCACGAGTGCTGGCGGCTCGCACATGTCGTTGACGTCATCGGTCGGGTTTGCGCAGAATTCCGCGCCGGCGCCGACGACGGAGGTGCCGACCGCAACGCCGTCAGCGCGACCGCGGCTACCGCCCAGCGCGCGCTCAATGAAGGAGAGTCTGTCGTACTTGAACGAGACGCCGATTGAAGAGTACGTCGCCAAGTACCAAGTGATCAAGTGCTCGTGGCGAGGCAAGTACGAGCGCATTTTCGCGCTGAGCCCCACGCGGTTTTGCACGATCGACCCGAAGGATTTCGAAGTCACTAACACGTGGCCACTCACGTCGCTCCTGGGCGTGGCATTGGAAGAGGGCGACCACGAGGGCTTCACGCTGACGCTCAAAGGCGCCAAGAAGGATGAGCAGCTGAAGCTCAAATGCCGATTTCGCTCGCATTTGCTCTCGGATTTGTACCGCCAGCAAGAGCGCAACACGTCGCAAGGGCAGAAAACGCCGATGCAGTTTCCGTGTGCCAAGTGGTCGCGAAAAGGCATGAACATGGACGGCTTGGTCGAAGTTGGCAAGGACGGACTCTCGTTTCTTCGCCGAGACGGGTCACTGCGATCGACGTATCTTTATGTGGAGATGGCGCACGTGTCGGTCGTGTCGGGATCCAGTGACGGCTTTGCGATTGGCTACGGCAGGCGTCATCGTCTCTTTTTCAGTGAGCGCCGCAACCATATTGTGGCTCAGATCACCAGCGCTGCAGCGAATCTTGGCTTGGTGTTACCCTCTCGCAGTGGACTCACGGTCGCAAGCGTTCAGCAAGAGAGGCAGCAATACGGGATGGATGTCGGCCAAGCGTTTGTTCAGTTTCAAGTACACAAGCACACACGCAAATACCCAGTACCAGTCGAGCGGACGTTGTCTCTGCACCAGCACCATGTCGTCGAGCGAGACGTTGACGGCGGTGTCGTGTCGTGCTCTTCGTACGAGCAGATCTACGTGCTCGTGCGGTCGCCACGGAACCAAACGGACTTCGATGTCCAGTTTCTAAACGGAGCGGCGGCGACGCATTATTCGTCAACTGATCGAGATGGCGTCCTCGCTGCGATCTACGACCTTTGCGCGACATGTAACGCAAACTCGGAGCTGTTCATCACGAGTGCCCAGAACGAGCGCGGTCTTCGACTTCTTCCTTGTTTCGCGACAGAAGATACCGCCGAGACGCATTCGTTTTTCGGTGACACTTCCATCGGAATCTGCTTTTTGCAACGTATGACAGCTGTTGGCAAGGTTGGCGGATCCCGTAGATCAACTGCGGATAGAGGGTATGTTGGCCTATTGCGTGCTGGAATGGCCCGCAGCGAGGCAACTGATGTGGACATGCATGCCTAGGTTCATCGCCATTGTGCAAGAGTTCAATGCCAACGTACCCGCGAGTGGCATCCTGTACGACACAAAGCAGAGCATCATTGTCGAGGCCTTGCGCCCGATTGGTGCTCAACTGTTTTTCATTTCCAAGGGCACACCCATGGCTTCAAGATCGGCGGTTGCCCTGCTCCAGGCGATGTTTCGCATCTCATCATCTTACTACGGATTCCGTGAAGTCGCTCAAATACCTCACTTGGCCGAGGCTCTCACGAACGTCCTAGTCAATGGCGATGAGTTTGCCGTTTTCTGGACTACGCTCGTACTCAAGCGACTCACTGTGCATTCAGTGCCGACTTCAGTCAGTAAGTTCACGCTTAAGTGTGTCTGATGGAACTTGAAACGAATGCTAACGCGGTGATGGATATGACGTAGAACTTGATGGGCCGTCTTTGCGATCGAGTGAAGAGGTCGAGGCATACAACAAGTCGGTACTTTTTGGGAATACCCAATTAGTGCAGACTCTGATTGCCCACCTTAACGGTGTTGACATCAAGGGTTCCGCGCCAACGGCTGGAACTCGGCAACCAATCGGCCCTCTCGTCATTATGGGTCTTCTGCAAACCCTAGAAGGCAGCCTGTGTTCACGCAAGTCGACGACGGCTCCGCCAGAGTTTCAGCTGATCGTCGGTGAGGTTGCAAAATTCTACGGGACTCTCCTCAAGATCCTGTTCCAGTCGAGATGTGCGACTACGGTGGAGGCATGTACGCTCTTGCTGAAGGCGATCCTGGAAGAGTGCGATCCGGTAGTGGCGACACAGATTCGCGATGCAGCGCTTGCTGAAGGCATCGTACTCCGTCATCTCTACCAAGCGATCTTCGATTCCTCGTTTGACCAAAGATCTGTGAGTCGGTACCTCATCTCTTTGTGGATGAGTCACCACCCGCCGTCGAAGCAACTGTTATCGCGGATCCTGCCAACTGGTCTTATGCACTTGTTGGACGAGCCGATGCCGTCTGTGGCGGAGCTCGTTGAGATGGACGAGATCGAGCGCGAGCAGTTGTCAAACGGACGTGCTTCAGATGAGATGGTCCGATTGTCGACGCAAAGCGATGGGCAGTTGAACGGGAACGAAGGACGTTCGAATCCTGGGGAGCTAGAAGCATCCCAAGGAGCTCCATTTGCGCGCTCAGCATCGTACGGTCCCGCAGTCGAAGCACCGCCGCCTGCTCGAGAGCGCAGAAGTATGTCTTCGACCTTTGACACTCGTGGATCCCTCGCTGTTGCAGCTGTCTCTGCCCGCGAGTCGGCCGTCGTGCAGATTGAGAACGACTACACGAAATCTCGCATGCTACGAAAGCTGCAAAGCTCTTTCCTCGTTTCTTCGAGTCGCGGTGTTACGAACCCCAACGTGGAAGAAGGCGGGCGAATGAGTGACGCCTCAACAGCGCGCGATTCCTCCCGAGGCAGCAAACGCGATTCGGGAAAATCGGGTGGTTCCAATGCTTTGGAGGAGTCACAGCGTGTCCGAAAGCGCGACGTTGCGTACGATTTCATCTCAAGTGCGATATCCAACTCCAAGACTCAACGTCCTCATCCAACGAAGATCAAGGGCCAATCCAGAAATGGCTCAGCCTTTGCCAACAAGAAGGACGATCGCGAGCCGGAAAACTTTCGGAATCTTTTCCACACACTCTCTCACGACCACGAACGAGTCGATTTGATCTGGAATGCGAATACGAGAGCGGACCTCAAGCGCAGTCTTCTGCGGGAAATGCAGCAATTCGGTGTGTACCAGAACAGCAAAGCCAGTGGCAAAGCAATGTGGAACTACGAGGACTTTCGAGTCGAGTATCCGAGTCTTAAAAAAGAGCCGGTCGTCGGAGGTTGCTACCTTCGCATCTTGAGCCGTCTTCTCTCCTCCAACCGTGGCAAACCAGCAAGAAGCAATCCCAGTGCGCTGGTGCTCGGCGTCCGATCAGGAGCAAAAGAAGACACGCTGGTTGTCTTCGAGCCGGAAGACGTCGGCGTTCGAGACCCTCGTCGGCTGATTGAGCACTTGTATCGTCGTATCCTGCGTGAAAACATCAAGGCCGAACATCACAACGAACTCGACATGACGCTTGCCTGTTCACAGGGGTTGGCGATCGTTGCCAGTGCGTATGCAAGTTTTGGCGATTCAACCGAGCTCGATGAACTCAAGTACCTCGTGCAGCTAATGTTGGACACTGTCCACGCGCCCGTGCTCGAGAGCTTGCTGCGTGCGGTGCGCGCGTTGGCACTTGCAAGAACCAATGCGAAGAAGCTGTTGGAGAAAGACGCTATCATCGACACTCTCGTCAGGTTGCTTCAGCTCGGACATGCAAGTGACCGATCGCACAGCATTGCGCCGCCAAGAGCAGTGTGGAGACTTGAAGAGGCTACTGACGAGGCGAACACCGCGCCAGTGTCTGTTGACGACCTTCATGACATGGTGGCGAGCAAGAGGATCTCGGCTCGGTCATGCCGCGTTGTTCGCTGTGGTGATGACGTTTGCGAGCATGCCGCCGATGGCCCTCCCTCTCACTCGCTACTGGAAAACTTGCAACTCCGCTGGGAAGTCGGTATCCAGGGTAAACTCGCCACGGAACAAGTCGCGTGCGACGCAATTCAGACGCTGCTACTGATCGCTCACAGCAACGCATTGATTGAGAATCCTACAACACGAAACTCGCTGTTTCCAGTTGTGCGCGCAAAGTTGTCGATACGAAGACGTGTGCGCGACATCTTGCCGCTTATTGCTCGGTACAATCATCCGCTACTGAGCGAGCGAACGGCGAAATTGCTCAATTTTGTGTTCGACGACTCGAGCTTGCTTCAGCAGCGAGTGAGTGGAAACGATGACTTGATGCTTCGATCGTCGCTCCACCTCTGGGGGTTGTTTTACCTTATCTTCTTGGTGGACACACTCAACTTCCAAGATTTTGCGGGATTGCTGAAGTCGACGCATCTTCACCAGGATGGATTTGATGGCATCAGCGCGCTGACCGGAATCTTCCCTGACGCTCTGATTGATGTGCTGGAGAAGAGTGGACCTCAAGAATTTACGCAAGTGTTCAACGGCGCGGTCTCGTCGCCCGATGTGATTTGGACCAGGGACATGCGCCTGCATCTGCGCGAAAACTGCCTCGCACATGTGGACGACTACTTGGAGATCTTGCAAGAGGATGTGCAAAGCCACTGGCGATTCTGCCCAATGGCTCCGGTTACGTATGCGGAGCTCGAGAACGAAGTGTGGTGCGGTGGGGTGTATCTCGGCAAATTCTGTGAGCGCGAGGACTTCGTCATCAGTCAACCCGTCGATTTTATGATGAAGCTGACTCGCACGTGGCGCCAAGAAGTCGATAGAAAGGCAGCAAAATTCACATATGAAGAGGCCGCCGCGATCTTGGGCGTCGAGTTTCGATCCACTGGACGAGATATCCAGCCTGTATACCGTGCTGCATTCAAAGCGCGAGCCCGCGAGCTACAAAACGAAGATTTTGGTCATGAAGCGTATGCAGAGAGGTACGCAGGCGAGGTTGTTACTGGGAGAACCTCAGGTATACTTACTACGATTTTGCTATGCTAGAATCGGGACGCTGAGAGAGGCGTATCGCATCGTGACATGCCCACGCGACAGCCTGCTCACTGACGGACACGACCCCGTTAATCTTCTGCTACTTCTCGACGCAATGATTGCCATGTGCAATCGCTATGGTGCGAAAATGGGAGAGTACTACTTCGATTCGTATGATCTAGTGCTGCAGCTTCTCGAATCACACTGCACACAAGACGGCGCGCCACCGCCCCACACCAGCGAGGAGCAACGAATGACAATCGCAGCTCGCGCAGCGGAGTTGCTCTTCCGAACGTGTGCCGTGTCTGCCCGAAACGCTGATGTGCTATTGAAGCAAGCGCACGAACTCGAGACGCTTGAAAGAGCCATTCACTTCTGCGTGGATCAAATAGTTGCCGAGCCCGAACATCATGACCCACGAATCGGCAGCATCTGCTGCTTTGTGCTCCAAACGATCACGGGATTGCTGGCTTCTCAGGCGGGGCGCATGTGGATATCAGACTCGACGACTCTCATCGTCGATATGGCTCGTGTGCTGTGGTTTTGGAACCGTGGATTTGGAGGCGCTTCGCATCGTGTCACGCTGTCGAAGACCGTGCAACAAGTGCTCGAGAGTGAGTATTTGGACGCTCTTTCCATTCAGATGGTTTTGTACTGACGGGTGCTCGTAACGATGACAGGTATCTCGCGCATGGCACTGCTTAAGGCGAACCAAGAACGTATCCTTCGCACGGGGGCGGTCTGGCAGCTCATCGTTCTGTTTTCTCGGTATGACATCGCACTTGATGAAGCTGTGGTGCGCTCGCGCTTGGGCGCGACGATCAGTTCCGACGATCAGTACGAATCTATCGCCGACGAGATGCAAAATTTGCTGGCCATCATGGCGGTGCGAGCATTGTGTCGACTGGGTGGGTTTTTCTCCCCTGACAGCGAGTTTGCATCTCCGCGAAACGAAGACCTGGCGGCTGCGCTCGAAGCGCTCTTCACCCCCAACCTCGCGAGATTACTCCTTCTTGAGAACCACCACGAGTTCTTGAAGATATTCCACGGCGAGTGCGAGTCGTATACGCTACTTTGGAACCTAGAGATGCGTCAAGAAATGGGAGAGTTTGTGCAGCCGCGAGCAGCTATTGAGCCGGGACTCTCCACCGACGAGAATTATCTCGACGCGATCAAGTTCCGCTTTGATCGATTGGCCGTCGTCTTCGCGTTGGGCGATTTGTACATCGACGCACTCGTATCCAGTCTGATGGTCTTGCAGCAAAGTGAAGTCCCGGATTCGTTGAACGATCTCGGCTTGACCGAGCGGTTCTTCCGGGAGCTGTTCACGTTTATCGACAATGGGAAGTTGCCCCATCCGTCATTTAATGTCGAGCCACCTGTGGGCGACGACACCTCCATGCTTGAGCAAGAATGCGAAGTGTTGGCGTTCCGACCGCATAGTGGCTGGCGTCTCGAGCAAGCCGAGCTCGAGTCGACCTTCCGTGTGACGGCGCTCAACTGTCTCGCACTCGCGAGTGAGGTGCTTCCATACTTGGTCGAGCGATATGTGTCTGCCGATGCCCAAGTGATGAAGCTGTTGCTGCGACAGTTGTTCCCACCGGACAATGAAGTCCACCAAAGCGAAGAGGGGGAGACAGAAACCCTCGTATTCTCCGACGAGCTATACGAACCAGCGCGGTACCACTGCATTTCCATTCTCCAATCGCTGTCATCACTGAACGGTTTTGGTCGTGCGTCGTACGATGTCGGCATCTGCGATATTCTGATTGAGCTGATCAATTTGTGCCGCGAGGTCGGCCCTCAAGCTCTTCGGATCATTGGGAATCTCTGCCGCACGCCTGCCCGCGCCAACTTCGTGACGGATATCTTGCAAACAGGCCCCTACGTCGAGTTTATCAGCTGGTTGGTTGGTGTCGAGCCGGTGGAATCGGAGGAGGAGAAAGCGTTGGCCGAGGCGTTGCGGCTTCCAGCGGCTGAACTACTTGCCGAGATGGCTCGACCCACTGGCGCACTGAGCGTGGAAAGTCTTGCGATGCTAAATCGCTTTTTCCCAGCAAGCATGACAGATCAGCTCGTCTCGGAGCCGAAACTTTTTGCCACCTTCTACGAGAGCGACCACGAGACGCCCGAGCTTGTTTGGAACTCAAATGCGCGCGAATTCCTGCGGAACAACTTACTCAATCTCCTCAACGAATACTACACGGCAGCGTCCAGCACTGACGACGACGTTGAGAGTGTTCAACTCCGAGACACCATGCGGTTGCGACTTGATACCCACGTCGTTGACTATTCCAACATCTTCCCAGACGCAGCCGTGGGGAACGTCTACTTGAGCCTCTATCTTCGCGACCCGACGTACCGGCTGCGCGACCCACTGTACGTAGTCGCGTCGAGATCTACTGTTTATGATTGGCTCACTCTCTGCTTCACCGGCTTTTTTTCGTGTGCTGCAGGTTCTTTGTGCGATGCTTATGGGCCGAGTATGAGACTCTATACGGCGATTTGTCGCATCTGTCATCCTCTCTTCGGGACACACGCAGTCCGGATGACGAACTAATGACAGAAACAGGCGAGAAATTCCTGGATCTCGTCACAGCGAGCTTGGTGTGTGCGCTTCGGGTACGTCACGGATGTTCTTCCTTTCCTATCGACGAATGGATGCTGGGAAAGTCTAATTCTCGGAAACTGTTTTTTTTTCATAGACGAACGTGTGGTTGTTAGATGAGATGGCGGCCGCAAAGGTTCCAGAAAGATGCTGTGTGTATCTGAGTGAGTGCGTGCGCAACAACCTGAGCGAAGCCTGCTCGGTTGCGGTGGTTCGCATGCTCCGGGTGCTGAGCACATCGAAGAAATGCGTGGCGTCAATCCAACCAGTGAGTTCGAACTTGCTCACATCCCTGGTGTCTCAAATGGGCCGGTCTCGCAACGGCGTTCTCTATCGCGAAGCAGCGTTCACACTGGAGATTGTTCGGCGTGTCGTGAACAATTTTCCTTCGACAATCACGAACGGAGAAGGCATTGTCACAGTCGCGATGCGGATCGATCTCTTCAACTATTTGCTGAATATCGTGGAGAACCCTGCCGTGCTCGGTCCAGTGCGGCAGCCCAACTTCGTGCGCGCGATCGCGATCGATATTTTGAACACGCTTGAAACAGACCGCATCCAAGCACGCGCTGCCCACGACATTCTCAAGAAGAACAAAAAGTGGGAGAAGAAGTTTCGCCACGAAGTCTCGGTGATCCCCACGCCGGCCCATATTGAAGACCCCTTCCTTTCGCACCACTCGCCGGATCTCGATCGAAAGGTCTCTGAGTTTGCCGCCAATGCACCCAGCACGCGCCCGTCGAACTCGAATCGCTCAATAACTCCCTTTGATGCCACGGCTTCGGTGCGTGGGACGATGATGGACAAGTTTCGACAATCGCCTCGCCACAGCGATTCTTACGCCGGCCCGGAGCGTGCATCGATCGCATCGACCACTACTGGTGGTGTGTCCAGAATGGCCAAGTACAGAAAAATGTTTAGCCTCGGCTAGAATGATCCACGCCGCCACGGGTTTTGAGGGGTTGCGCTGTAGAAACCGTGTTTATATACTGCATATATCATCCAGCATTTAGGATTCTGATGATTCGCTCCGCCAGCCGAGAAGCAGGTCCTCGTACTGCGACTTCAGCGCTGACCATGTAAACTTGTCAAAGTTCTCAGTGGAGTACTTGCGTGCCGGTGTGGGGTGTCGGCAAAACGACTTGAGCTTCTTCAGCAGTTGCCGTTGCGTGTTGAAGAGATTGGCGCCGCTGAAGAACTCGGGGTAGACGAGTCGATTCGGCACGAGCGGGTAGCAGCCGCAGAGCACGGCCTCGAGAACGGCGACGCCGTAGAACTCGTGGAGGCTTGTGGACACGACCACATCCGCGAGCCGCAATAACTCCCAGTACCGATCTCGACTTTCCGCGAACCCCCAGTGGAGAATCGTCACGTTCTCGGACGCGTCCAGCGTGGTCTTGGCCGTGTGGAAGATTGGCGGACTCGAGCCAAACGCCTCACCAAGGACGATCAGCTGAAATCGCTGGCCGTCGCGGTCGAGCTCGAGCAGCGTCTGGAAAAACTCGTCGGGGTTCTTGTCGTACTCCCACCTATGGTTCCAGAGAATCGTGAGGACGGTCGTGTCTTTCTCCATCGCTTGCGACGACGGTGGGATCGTCAGAGGGAAGTACAACACGCGCGACTTGGCGTGCAGCTGCGCCGCGAGGCCGCGGTGGCGCAGCTCCTGCTCGGGGATTTTGTTGATGAACGCGTCGACCTTGCTCAAAAAGCTCGAGCGATTAAACTCCGAGTTGAACAGCAGCTCGTCGGCCGCAAGGCACGAGATGATCTGCGACCACGCGACCTGAAAGTCTTCGGCCGCGACCTTTCGACGAGGCGCGGCAGAGTCGGCGGTACCACTCGAGGCCAACTGGAAGGGGTACGTGAGCTGGTTCTCGTGAAAGTAGAGCACTTTGCGGACGCTAGCCGATTGCAGATCCGGTCGCAGCCCGAGCAGCTCAGCGAGGTTCACCATGGATGTCACAAAGAGCGCGCGTAGCGCGGCGCTGTGTGGGATCGTAAGCGCAAAGGTCATGGAGGAAGCCATGAGCCGCCAGTGCCACTTGCGCGGCGGCAGCGAGCACACGGCGTGGCGCACCTTCTTGTCGGCGAGCAGCTCCGCGACCAGTAGATCGACAAGCTGCTTGTGGGAGCCGCCATAAAATGGCTCAACGATCACGACCTCCACGTCGCGGTCGCAGAGAGGTGCACTGTCGTCCACGGCAGGCGCTGCGTCGTCGACGACGGCGCCGCCATCGCCGCGGCGGCGCTTGTGGTCCATGCTGCAGGTCGTGTGTATAGTCGCGTATACCACTCATATGTATACCACTATCACACGTCACATATACTAAAACACGGTAGATTCTATACCTAAACAAGGTGGATTAATTCCCGTCCACAAAAATGGAAGAAGAAAAGTGGCGACCAGAAATGGGCGGGACGCGACTGGCAGTGACGCGCCGCTTGGCGAGATGGTTGGTATCCACGTACCTTCACAGAAGAGCAGAGAAGCTTCTAGATCCGGCGGCCGCCCAGTAGCAGTGGCGACGCTGCCGCGTGGGAAATGGCGCTGCCACGGATGCTCGCTTGGCTGCTGTGCCTTTGGCTCGCGGTGCTCGCGCCCCATGCTCAAGCAGACGACCATGCGATCAGCGTTTCGCTCATGGCGCGCACGGGCGGTGCGCTCAGCGTCGCGTGGGACATCCCACCTCTGTGGCTCGAGACGCACCCTTCTATCGCCGGCTTCAACGTGTCGCTCAACGGCACGCTGGTCGCTCAAGTGCCGGCGGCTACGACAGCGTACGACGTCTATGGCCTCTCGAACAACACGGTATACGCCGTGGCCGTGAGCGCCAATTGGCTGACGCCGTCAAACGAGACGGTGGCGTCGGACGAGCTCGTCGTGTCGACGCTAAACGCCACGAACCCGAGCGCGCCGCCCGCGCCCCAAGTCGTCGCGACGGGCGGCGGCTTCCTTCGCGTGCGCGTCACTCTGCCGCTCGACACGGGCGGCGTGGGCATTGCAACCATTTCTGTGCTTGCGCAGTCTCAAAATGACTTTTCAACGGCGACTCTCTCGCATAGCAGCATCAGTGATTCCGAATTTACGTTTTTCGGACTCGACGCCAAGACCACGTACCGCTTGAGGAGCTACGTCACCAACGCCGCCGACCTTTCCAGTGATCAAAGCGCGGCACTCTTTGCGGAAACTCTGGCTGTGCAACTACCGGGCTCGTGTCCGCCGCCGACTGTGCTCAACGTGACAGGTACGCCCGCTGGGGATGAGGTAAAAAAGCCAATGACTTGGACTGATGAGGGAAACCATGGGTGATTGCAGGCGGGTCCATTCTATTGCGGTTGAATCCTCCCAATGATGATGGTAAGCCTTTCGCTTCACAGTGTCAGGAGCGAACTGCAGCCTGTGACTGACGCTGTGACGGACACGCTGCAGGTGGCGCTCGCATTCAGGGCTACATCGTCTTCATGGCCGTGAACGGATCAAGTCGATTTGATGAAATCGTCAACACTGTGGGAGCCGCACAACCGAACATCGTCGATGTTCGTCGACTCCCGGATCCTTCGAATCAGTCGCTTCGCCCATTGACCCAGTACAATGTGAGAGCGGTTGCCGTGAATGTGATGGACGCGTGTATCAACCAGGTAAGTCTCTGGAACGTCACGGGCGAAGTCCTGTCAGTCGTCACAGCGAAAGCGTCCCTACCGGACGCTCCACCGGCGCCATACTTTTTGAGTGCGACCGGAGGCACCGCCACGATCCAGCTTTTGATGCCGGCGAACATGCATGGCTCGATCTTGTCCGGCTTTTCGGTCATGGTGGACGGCGCCGTGTCTGGATCGCTCACTGCGAGCGACGAGCGACCGTATTCAATTGGGTACCTCCGAGCAAATACGACCTACTCAGTTCAAGTTGCTACCACCACGGATGTTGGCTCTAGCGAGTGGAGTCTGCCGCTGTTGGTGACGACTGGAGATGCATCACGACCATCTTCTCCATTAAACGTCTCTGCAACGGATGTTGCATCCAGTCAAGCGCTGATTCAATGGTCGACCCCGATCGATTCAGGGGGACTGGATATAACTGGTGCGTGTGGACTGGCGTTGAACGTACGCCGAGAGATCCCATCTAATCTACTTGTATGTCATGTTCGCCAGAGTATCGCCTGACGTTGTTTTCACCTTCGGGGATGGACACCATCTTAGCCCCCGGCTCATCAACAAGCTATCGACTCAAAGGTCTGATCGCAGAAACGACGTACACCGTCAAGGTCATTGCGATGAACGAAATCTCGCTCGAGAGTTTGGCCAGCAAAGTCAAGGGTGCGACGTTCCAGACGCTGTCCCCTACGTTGGCAAGCGTACCCTCTGGTATCGCCGCACTGGCAGCCACAGGAGGAGCTATTGAAGTAGCGTGGCAGGCCCCTGAAGAAAGCGGCGGTACAGCGTACGATGGGCTTGTCTACAACGTCTCGATGTTTCGTATCGCGCCGTGCTTTACCGATGGCTCCGATTCATATATGAGCAACTGTGCCACGTGTGACGTGGCCCGACTGCCGTCAGGTGATGATCGTTTCGCTCCAGATCGAAGTTGTGAGCAACCGTCAGCGGCGTCCTGTCCGGACGGCTCCAGAAGCTGCTGTGTGACGTCGAGAAGCAGTCCAGTGGGAAGCGGACAGCTGTGCAGTCGCGTTGCGAGCCAGGGCCGGTTCCGACTTGTGCTGGGCGGTGCGACCGTCACTTCGTTTCAACACCTCAACCACTCCACTACATACTATTTCGCGGTTCAAGTACTCAATAAAGCCGGACGGAGTCCGTATTCTCCCATTGTCGGCCTGCGTACAAGGTAAGCCAACCATCGCATCCTAGTCGTTAGTCTCCCTTCAGGAAGTTCCTCTAACGGGTTTTCGTAGCTCTCAAACAGCCCCAGGCTATCCTTCCAACATCCGTCAGATCGGTGGCACAGGTGGCTCTGTCATGCTGACGTGGGATGCCCCAAGAGATACAGGAGGAACTGCCATCGTCGGCTACCGAGTCTACCGCGACTATCGATTGCTGACCCCACAGCCAGTGTATCCACCGTATCTCGACTGTGGGAATGGTCTACTGGCAAGCACACAATACCTGTACAATGTCGCGGCGGTGAATGCATCGCGGCTCGAAGGCCGGCTTGGCTCGGTGCTGGTGGTGACGCCGCCCGTGTCTGCTCCTCAGCAAGTCTTGTCGATGTCGCTTGTCACCCGCACAATTTCATGGCTTAACGTGACGGTGGCAACGGACTGTGATCACGGAGGCTCTAGTGCGATCAGCTACCAATTCCTGGTGGTTCATGATGAGGTCCCCATTGCCTCTGGCTTCTTTGCGTGCTGCCAGTTCCTATTGACGGGTCTTGAGGCCGGACAAGCACATCAAGTCAGTGTTCGAATCGCCAACGAAGCGGCCACGCTCGACTGGGTGAATCGCACGTTTACCACCAGCTCTGGGATTCCTGCGACGCCAACGTTGGAGCTGCAGAGAGCCAACTCGCACTCGCTGGTGTTGTCGGCGGCGTTTCTCGACGGCATTCCTGATCGTGAGATTATCGCTTATGATATAGCAGCGTATCAAGATGGGAATCTTGTCCAAGGCTCCACGTTCCCGTGCGACTCGATCATTGGCCCCGGTCTCAGCGCGTGTCCGAGTACATTCCGTATCGACGGACTGAGCCCAAAGACACTCTATCAAGTTGCTTCTCGCGCGGTGGGGCCGAAAGGATCGAGCGATTGGAGTTCGCAAGCGTTCACGACCAGTAATGAATCCAGCGGGAGTTTGGAGTTTGTCTTGCAGACGTATGCGATAAACAACGGCGGGACGGCCAACATCACGGTGCGACGAGCCAACGGAACCGCGGGCAGCTTGAGTGTCGTGTTGAACGTGTCGCAACCCGAGACTGTCACGCTTCAATGTGACTGCTTTCTCGGACAGGGCTGTTCGTGTGGATTGGATCTCGTGAGCTCGGGTGCTACTAGCCGTCCCGGAATTTTGACATTCTTGGACGGACAAGATACTCAGACAATCCAAGTTTCTGTGTGGGAGGACGACCCGCGAGTGGTCGAGCCCATGGCCGTGGTATTGTCGCTTCATGAATCTGCTGGGAGTGCGGTTGGCGTCCAGTCACAAGCAGTTCTTCAGCTCAGTCCAAGTCAACGCACGGGCTTCCCTTCATTCACACGTAGCGAGTTTGATGTGCTCGAGAATTCTTCCTATGCGAGAATCAACATTGTCCGTCTGAATGGCTCGAGCGGTGCCATCACCTTGGATGTCGAAACGTTCGACATTCTGAGCACTGCGTTCAAGCACTACATCCCACTGTCCCAGACGATCCAAATGGCCGACAGGCAGAGTCTCTCTACACTGTGGGTTCGGCTGATCGACAATCGGTACTATGAAGGAACGCGCGTCTTTGGTATTCGAATGCAAGAACGCGCGGTCACAAACTCATCCGGTGGTATGAGTACTTCCCGCCAGAGGTCTGTGAGTACGCGTCGTATTCGAATCATCGACGACGAAGATCCATCGATGATATTACCGGCAACACCTGTAGGTCTCAATGCATCTCGTGTGACAGGCGGTGAGATCGAACTGGTCTGGCAAGCGCCCAATGCCACCACGGCTCAGACAAGCGGATACTTGATTCGAGTCTCGACGCCGTCCAACGGAACTGACGTATTCAGCATGTACAACACGAGTTCAGGGGCGTTGTTCATTCTATCATCGCTGCAGCCGGCGACTTTGTACCGGTTTCAAGTCGCCGCATGGAACGCGTACGGCGTCAGCGAGTTCTCCATGACAAATTTGGTCCTGACGACTGGGCCGTCGCCACCGAGTGCCCCGCTCAACCTTCGCGCCAATATCACGGGCAGCAGCTTTATTGGGCTCGCGTGGGATGCGCCTCGCGACCTTGGCGGTAGTTCGAGCATCGGCTTTGAGGTGATGATGCAAGGCGACGATGGCGACTTTCGACTGTTGGCAGAGATCCGTGAGGGAGCGATGGTGTACATGGTGGAAGGTCTATCAGCATCAACCGCCTATGCCTTCTCCATCAGTGCTTCTACATCGGCCTTTCCGGCGTCTTCATCTTCTAATGGGGTGGCGATCTTTACGGCTTGGACGGGGGCACCCACAGCTCCTGCCAAGCCGCCACCACTTCTGTTGATGCGTCAACCAACAGGGGGAACACTCACGTTTCTCATTCAAGAGCCGCACGATCTCGGCGGTACCGTCATCGTCGACTACTCCATATACCTACGGAAAGTTGCGGGGCAAGATGGCGTCGTGTCATCCAACATGACGAACACTTCCAGCAGCACCAATCCAACGGAAGAACCGTTCCGAATCGTGTGCTCCGACGCGACGCCAAAGGCGAACGCTTCATCGGCCCGATCGTGCACAGTGTACAAGCTTCTCGCGGCCACCGACTATGAGGCGTTCGTCGTGCTTCACAATAGTTTGGTGGGGAAACGCTGCCGTTTACGTCTCCCAGTAATGGTTCATGTTAACATGTTACTTTTGACAGGGATCCAGCGCACCAAGTGACCGAATCGTGGTTCGCACCTCCTCCACCATCGACCTACCATCACCACCAGACAATTTCCGCGCGGTGCGCGTCACGGCGGGCAACATTTACCTCGTGTGGGACCTACCGCAGGATCTGGGTGGCATTGCCAGTGTCATCGGCTACACTGTGTTCCAGCGAAAGAATGCGTTCTACTCGGATTCGTATTTCATCGTGTACGATGGCCAAGACTCGACTGAGCGCCAGGTCACCATCAAGGGTTTGGCGCGAGGCAACATGTACGCATTTGCTGTCGTCGCGCAGACCGCTACGAGCTACTGCGTGAATCTAGGAGCGCAGCACATGTCCGACTTTATCAACGTCACGACGCTCGAGTCCGGTCCACTTTCGCCGCCCCAGTCACTCGTGCGTGTGACAGCGACTGGTGGAGCGATCACCATTGGGTGGCAACCGCCCGACGACCTCGCTGGTGTTCCTCTCTATGGCTACACTGTCCAGCTGCTTGCTGATGAGAGCGGCTCGGACGTGCAGGACGTCACACCTCAAATGCTTCACGCTGGTATGACACAGTTCACGCACTACGGACTCGCTGAACAGACTCTATATCACTATGCTGTCACTGCCGTGAACCAAGATGGACCGGGCGAGCGGAGCGCTGTCCTCTCGATATCGACCGAGCAGTGCTCTCCGCCGCAGGGCATAGTCAATGGCCAAGTCGTCGACGTCTCGGGTGGCCGAATCTCCATCACATGGAGTCCTCCGCCTGACTCGGGCGGACGGGACATCCAGTACTATCAAGTGACACGAGCGGATCAGCAGAACAAAGTCGTGTCTGTCTCGTCATCGTCGTTCAACGACACGAGCGACCTCATGGCGCAGTCGCAGTACCTCTATTCTATCCGCGCGTTCAACGGACTCTACTTCGGCCAACTGGGTTACGTGCGGGCGTTTACAGGGGCACCGACACTCTCGGATCCACCGATACCCGCGGCGACAGTATCGTTTGGCGGTCGCATGGAAGTGGCGTGGACAAGTGCCCAAGACACGGGTGGCGTTGGCATCGTGGCGTACGAGGTAACTCTACTCGACGGAAATGGCTCAACTCTGTTGAACTCGTACTCAGGGATGGAAACGACCTATACGTTCACGTCGCTGGCTGCGAATACGCAGTACATGCTCCAATTACTGGCCGTCAACGAGGTGGGGCGTGGACCCGTGGCACGTTACGAAGTCGCGACAAGCGACGTGGATCTGCCCAGCGCGCCGCCGCCGCCGACTGCAAATGAGATACTGGGCGGGAGTATGTGGATCACAGTGTACCCAGCGAGTTATACGGGCGGAGGCAGCGTGACGCTCTTTTTGCTGGAGGGCTCCACTGTGCTGCGTACATTTACTCAGGGCCAATTTTCGACGTTGGTGGCTGGTCTCGTGGCACACACGCAGTACCGATTCCGCGTTGCCGCTGCCAACGCACGTGGTCAAGCGTTGAGCGACGAGTTCGTGGTTTCCACGGCGGCGATCTCAACGCCAAGTTCAGTCACTTCTGTCCAGCTCGTCGAAGCCACGTTTGATCGCTTGTCGATCACGTGGCCGCCGGTCGAAGACACTGGCGGAGACGTGGCTCTACAGTACAACGTCTCGTACTTTGCCTGTGACGCAAGCGGGGCTGCGCTCGCCTCTAGCCCCACAATCATCGTAACGACGTCATTCCCAAGAGTGGTATTGGCAAACCTTGGCCATGCGACGAGCTACAGCATCACGGTGCAAGCATGGACGTCGACAGGACTCAACGGTGGAGACAGTCCCAGCACGGTCTTCACGACTGAAGAGCCGTTCATGGGACGCATCCTGGTGCAGTTGTTGGACGTCTTCGTTGAAGAAGGAAATCCGACCGTGTCGATTCCTTTGATCCGTGTCGAAGGGTCATTTGGGGACACGGGTTTCACGTACCAAGTAGTGGACGAGACTGCGTTCGCCGGCGTCAACTATGACGCTTTGGGGGGCGAAGGCTCCATGGCATCGGGCGTCAAGAACGGCTCGATCGTGATCGCCCTCCGGGATGATGATTTGTACAACCCCAACATGACCTTTCTCGTGCAAGTCCGCGACGTCCCGTCCAATGCGCTTACGCAAACGCGTGTCACGATTTTAGACGATGGAGACGCCGGCGTGGTGTCGTTCTCGGCCGCGCAGTTTCATTTACTGGAGAATGCTGGTGTCGCGTATCTGCCCATCACTCGGAACGGCGGCAGTTCTCCGCTCGCGGTGCTTGAGCCTTACATCATCTCTGCACGTACGACACTAGACACGCGGTTCACGCTCGTGGACACGACGCTCACGTTTGCAGAAGGAGAAATGATCCAAGATCTCACGGTACAGATTGAAGACGACAGCGCGTTCCAGTACTGGCCCGATACCGTCGTCATTGGCTTTCGTGTGCTGGAAGGCGGTGTCTGGGTCGGCGACATAGGGTCGGCAAACCTCACGGCCGCCGATGACGGCGACGTGTCGCTCCCCAAGGAGATCACAGGTTTGAAACTGGGCGGTGCGACCGGCGGCGCCGTGCAGCTATTGTGGTCGGCTCCGCTCGATCGAGGCGGGGTGGACATGAATCTGTTGTACCTCGTGCAGGTGTTTAGCAGCGGCAGTGTCAATGGCAGTGCCGTGCTTGACACGACGGTCTCATCCACTTCTACTACTGTCTACGGACTATCAGCGCTGACGACGTACCAGGTGGTGGTGAGTGCGGGGAACACCGCCGGCGTTGGACGAGCCAGCAACCAGCTACTGGTGAGCACAATCCAGGCGACACCGCCCTCGGCACCAAGGGATGTCAATCTCCTCGTCTTCTCGAGCTCGAGCCTTTTGCTGTCGTGGAACCCGCCCTTGGACGCTGGTGGATCCCCCATTGTTGGCTACACTCTTTACAACGTGCTGGGCAATGGCTCGCTCACGCCGTTTCCCTACGTCGAGTGCTCGCTACCGACGATGTGCTCGATCAAACGACTAGTCGCCCTGACCATGTACAGTATTCAAGTGAGGGCAAATACCGCGGCCGTCACTGGCACGGGCGAGCTCTCCGCCGTCGTGAGCTTCCCGACATCGAACCCGGACGTTCCCGAGCCACCGCCACTGGCGAATGTGACATGGGTCTCGGCGGGTGCCATGACGATCCAAATGTTTGTGCCCACGAACGTGGGCGGCTCCGACGTACAGCAGTATCGACTGTTTATCCGTGGGCCAACGGACGGAGACTTCATCTTCAAGTACCAGGGCACGGCAAGCGCGTTCACCGTGTACAGACTGAGCCGCCTCACGGTCTACGAGATCAAGTACCAGGTCATCAACGTGGTCGGCGCCAGCGGCTTTGGGCCTACACTGGTCTACCAAACGCTCGAGCGGTCCCTCGTGTCGGCTCCGCTGGATCTCTCGGTAGTTTCGGCGACGGGAGGCGCCGTGATGCTACAGTGGAGCGAGCCGCTGGATGTCGGTGGACGAGAGGTCTCGGGGTACACGGTGATGATGCAAGCCCCCTTGACAAACACTACCTCGATTGCGTACGACGGCAAGGGCGTCCCTGCCACGCGTGGCGTTGTCTACGGACTGGTCGCCAACACGACCTACACGCTATTTGTCATTGCGTTCACAGAAGTCTCCAACTGCTTCTCGCCGACCGAATGGGCTCCCAGCGTGCCCATCCAAGCAAGTACGACATTTCCCACACTTCCGACCCCTGCGCCGTCGGTCGTTTTGGTTCGCGTAACTGGAGGCATCATCGAGCTGACGTGGAGCCCGCCGCTCGATCGAGGGGGCGTGCCCATCACGGGCTACACAGTGGTGCTCATCTCGCCCACGGGGACGCTCCCTATCTTCTCCAGCTCGGGGAATGGCCCCTTATCCTTCGTACACAATGATTTGATCGAGTCGACCGTGTATACATACATGGTCCAGGCCAACTCGACCGTGGGGGACAGCCCCTTGAGTGATCCACTCGTGGTCAAGACGCTAATCGCGACGGCCCCCTCAGCGCCACTGAACGTGCGCCAATCGTTGTACGTGACGGGTGGAGCAATCCAGATTGCGTGGGACCGCCCCGAGGACACGGGCGGCCAGCCTTTGCAAGCCTTTTGGGTCTATCGCGACGGCGCGACTGTTGCGCAGAACCTGGACCCGAGCCTACGCAGCTTTACCGACACGCAAAACCTCCGGGCGGCGACGTCTTATGTGTATACCGTCCGCGCTGTGTCCTGGAGCACGATGGGCTCGGAGTTGAGCTCCCCGATCTCGGCCAAGACGGCCGCTGCGTCCAACCCGCAGCTTCCATTGCTTCTCAGCAATGCGACGGGTGCCAGCTTCGTGTCTGTTGTGTGGGCAGCGGATCTTGACACGGGCGGTGTGCCAGTCTCTCTCTTTGAGGCCAAGCTCGTGCGAGACTCCACGACAGTGGAGTCGTACGTTGGCGTGAGCACATCGTTTCGATTCACACGGCTTGCGGCCGACACGGCGTACCGGTTCGTGCTAGTCGCGTACAATCAAATCGGCGGTAGCAATCCTCTGTCGGTAGCATTCACGACGCTTCCAACAAATCCGCCTGATGCGCCTCTATCTCCGGTCGCGGTCGGTGTGTTCGGTGGCAACATCACAGTAGAAGTCTCGTCCCCCGTGGACACGGGCGGCGCAAACGTCACGGACATGCGACTGTATGAAGCAACCTTCGGCTTCCTGGGTAGCGTGTCCCTCCCCGCCGGCACGCTCAAGGCCCGGTTTACGGTGTTTGGCCTTGTAAAGACAACCGACTACTTGATCACGACCTCGGCCGTGAATCGACTGGGGGAAGGTACCCGTAGTATGCCGCTCGCGGTTCGTACAGGACCTCTCAGTCCTCCCGGCGTGATCCAAGCGGCCCCGAATCTGACATCCGCAACTGGCACAACCCTCTCGATCGTGTGGACGACCCCCATCGATACGGGTGGTGGCGCGGCTCTCTCGTACGAAATCCGATTCGTGGACCCCTCTGGGATAGTGACGTCTGGTGTATCGGTTGCTCGCTCCTACACCGGCACGTTGCTCAAGTACTTCACGCTCTACACAGTCTCCGTTCGCGTCGTGAATGCTGCCGGCAAGAGCGACTGGAGCCTGCCGATGAGCGCGAAAACCCAACCCGACGCAGCTGGTGAGTTCAGTCTGGATACGACGGCTGTGAGTATCATAGAGAATGCTGGTCAGGTTGTGCTCAACGTGCAGCGCTCGAATGGCCTCAGCGGCGCTGTCGTGATCGCGTATGAAGTGATAATGCCCACTACAAATGCCCCGAGCGTCAGCGTGGACTTTGCATTGGCAGCGGGATCAACGAGAACGACCGGCACGCTCACATTCTCTTCGCTTCAGCCTAACGCCACGTTAGCCATTCTCCTGCTGGACGACAGTCTGTACGAACACCCCGATGAGCAATTTACCGTGCAGCTCGTCTCGGCCACGCTCGTACAAGCCGCTTCGATCCAAGCACCTAGGATCGGCACCAATGCCTCCACGACCGTGACGATACTGGACGATGGCGATGCCGGATACGTGAGCTTCTCGCAGGCGAGCTATTCCATCCGCGAAGACGCCGTCACTTTAGACATCCCGATCATTCGCGAAGGCGGCAAGAGCACGAGGATCGTGCTGGGCCTGACGTTCACGGACGGCACCGCGACGGGCGATCGCGACTATCGACGACCGTTCTCATCTACGCTGATTATGGAGGATGGTCAAACCAGTGCGGTGCTGCGCGTCTCCATCATTAACGACAAGATCTACGAGTTCCCGGACGAGTTTTTTACCATCACAATGGCGTCAGTGAATGGTGGTGCGAGACTCCGACGCAACGTCACGACGATTACGATTCTGGACGACGGCGACCAGTCTGTCCCAGCGACGCCCCCAGCTCCAATTCTCGTGGCCAGTACGGGCGGTGGCGTCACGCTTGCGCTAAAACTACCCGCCCACAACGGAAGTGCCACAGGTGTGCTAGGCAGTTATATAGTTCGGATGGCAAACGCAACGACCGGTGATCAGATCTTCAACGTGACGGTGCCCATCACAACGCAAGCCAGCGTCGGTCGACTGGTCGCAAAGGCGACGTACGCAGTGGCGATCGCGGCGGCCAACACTGCGGGCCCAAGTGCGTTTAGTCCCAGTGTGCAGTTCTCCACGACCTCAGCAACGCTGCCGGGTCCGGTCGTGAACGTGAGCATCGCTGGGAGCACTGGTGGAAGCGTGCAGCTCGCGTGGCTGCAGCCTGACGACACGGGTGGCGTGCCCATCACGAAGTATCGTATCTACAAGATCAATGTGCAGACGGCTCCCGAGGTAAGGCATACATATCGCCTCTAAGTACGAATCTCCTACAGACAGAACGTGTGTCTGCAGCTCGTAGGCGAGCTTCTTCAGCCCGACCTGCGAGGCACTGCCTATGGACTCACGGCCAGTACGACGTACCGCTTCGCAGTCCAGGTAGACTACGTGTCAATGCTGCCGTTAGTTATAGCCACTTAAACCTGACAGCGGCTGTCCGTAGGCTGGGAACAACGTGCTGTTTCCGGAAATCGCGAATGGATGGGGAGCTTTAGGCCAAGCTATCACAGTGACAACGCCCGCACCCACGCTTCCTGGACCGACACGCATGCTGAAGGCCGGTCCACTCAACCCCACGGGCGGAGCCGTTAGCATCTCGTGGTCGCCACCGTTGGATTCCGGCGGAACTCCCACACTTGAGTACGAAGTGTATGCCCGGAACCTCTCCACCGCATTCTTTATTGCCGCACTCGTCCCACAACCGACGAGTTCATCGGCGAGTATCGAAGGGCTCTACGCGAGCACGTGGTACGAGATCTTCTTGATCGCCGTGAGTTCGCTACGATCTGTCAGTCTCCCAGGATTGGCGTCCTGCGCGATGGGCTCCAAGTCACTGGTGACCACAGTGGATCTGTCCAAGCGTGTGGCCAGCGGCACAGTTGTTCGTGTTGGCGATGATATTTTTCTGGTGGGGGACATGACCAATGCGACCAAAGGGACGCTTCCTCTGGCCGCCATGCACGTGGGCAAGTCAGTCGCCAAGCAAAACATTAGCGCCATTGGCATGGCGACAGCGTTGGTGAACCTCTCGACGACGGCGCCGACCATTCCGCAGGTGCCGCCGCCAGCCACGCTCGTGAATATGACGGGCGGCGCCATCGCATTCCGCGTAGACTCGCCTGGCGACACGGGTGGCGTAACGATCGATAGCTTCACGGTGTTGATCAATGGAGAAGAACCCAACGAAGACAACGTGATGAAACAGCTCGACGCGGCCAGCGCTCTCACCAAGACGTTGATCATGCGCGTCTCGAATCTCGTACCACAGACCTCGATCGATGTCACAGCGGTAGCCATCAATTCCATTTCGCTCTGTGATTTCAAGGCGAAGAATGCCAGTCTTGCCGCCGTGTTCCAGACCTCGGACGTGACAGCCCCCGAGCCACCACAGCTCGCGCTGCAGTTTGTGACCGGCGGCGGGCTCAAGTTTTCGCTGCTGGAGCCGTTTGACAAGGGCGGTGCTAAGGTGACACGGTACTTACTGTACATCGCGACGAGCCCAGTCAAGGCCGACTGGGTGCTCGCTTCTTCAGTACTGATAAAACCAACGGATACCAAACGGCCGTCGACCGTCGTGGCTGGACTGCAGCCGCAGACCAAATATTACTTTCGCACGTCGGTGAATAACGGCGTTTTTGAGTCGACCAATTCGTCCGTTGTGTCGTTCTCGACCTCGAGCATCTCACCTCCTGGGCCATGTGAAGAGCCTTTGCTGGTGGCGGCCACAGGCGGTATGCTCTCGGTCGCCTGGGCGGATCCACTCGACAACGGCGGCGCGCCCGTGATCGATTTTACCGTGACGCTCCAGCCAGCGAGTGCGACCGGCTCACAGAAAAAGCGGTTTGTGCGCTTGTGGAAGCCACGCACCTATACGTTCTACGGTCTCTCGGACGAGACGAAATACTCCATATCGGTCAAAGCACGAAACGAAAAGGGCACCGGACCGGATGGCCCCATGGCGACGTTTGCAACGACCGAGGGTACGCCTCCGAACGGCTCGATTCAAGTGACGACAGTCGGGTCGACCGGAGGCGCAGCGATTCTCTCGTTCAACGAGCCCCTGGATTTCGGCGGCACGATGCGTGAAGACATGCAGTACCATGTCTTCGTCGACAATGACCGTACGCTGACCCTCACGTACAGCGACCTTGCGATCAGTAACGTCATCAGCGGTGGCGGAGGCCGCCGCCGTCTCGGTGCTTCGAGTGCGACCTCCCCAGGCGGCGTTGTCGTCGGCGGGCTCGATCCGTTGTCAGTCTACAATATCCAGATCCAGCCAGTCAACGGGTTTGCAAAGGGGACCGTCTCGGGTGTGACGCCCGCCGCCACGACGCAGGCGACGCTACCGAGCGAACCACGGAATTTGCAGGTTCTATCGGTGAGCGGAGGATCCATCGAGCTCACATGGACGCTTCCGGTCGATACTGGGGGCTTGCCGCTGCTCGACTATGCGGTGTACATGGCGACAAACGTAGCGGGGCCGTTTGCAGAGACTTCGTGCCGCGATCAACTCACGCGATGTCGTGTCTCTCCACTGGATGCGACCACGAGCTACTGGTTTTATGTCGTGAGCACCAATGCGCTGGGCGAATCCCCGCCTTCCAGTGTCGTCACGGCGACGACCCTATCGCTCTCGAGGCCCAGCGTCCCAGGGAAGATCGCGATCGTCTCTGTGAGTGATGAGCTGATTGTCTGCGAATGGACGGCGCCCATAGACGACGGCGGCTCGCCAATCACAGTCTACACCATCACAATCAACGATGAAACCAACAGTGTGCCGCTGCCAGTCGTGTCGTCGTCGACAACAAGCGCCAGAATCTCGGGCTTATCATCACGCACCCAGTACTCGCTGACTGTCGTACGTTCCTCTGTTCGTTCCTTCTAGATATCTCATAGGTAATAACCCACTCGTCTCCATGTTCAGACTGCGACCAACCAGCTTAGCCCAGGAGATCCAAGTGTTCCGCAATTCGTTACGACAGCGAAGGCAGCAAACGCACCGACCGACCCGATTGTTACATGCAGTACGAATCTGTACGCTGGTGCATTTATGCTGGTGGCCTAAACTGACCGTCTCTCTCTATGGCTGGGTAGTTTCAAAGTCACGTGCCAGTCTTCTGTGGTATTCGCATCCCAGTGGAACGCAGTACCGACTCCTTCGAGACGGAACACAAGTTTACGCGGGCACTACGACTCACTTCATCGACACGCATCTGGTTGCGAATACCGTGTACGAGTACACGGTCGAAGCGCAGATCAGCGGGGCGTGGGCTGGCATAGCGTCGTCTCCAGTGTCGGTGACGACGCTGGATGAAGCCAGCGACCAGGGAACTTGTGCTACCCGCACAGGATTCGTCAGCGAACAGCAGTACGAACCCAACGCATCTGCGTCCTGGCTGCTACGTCCCACGGACGCCTTCTCGACACTGACGCTTCAGTTCACGCTGTTTGATCTCGAGTGCGATCACGACGTCGTGCGGATCGAGAACGCCGACGACGCGACGCTGCTGTGGCAGGGCGGGTGCCCACGCACGGGTACATTCGTCGTCCAGTCGCCGACCGCTGTGCGCGTGTTCTTGACTGCTGATGCTAGCGTCGAGAAACGGGGGTTTGAATTGTACTACGAGATCGACCTGTATCCAGTTGACGAAGCGCCCACGCGGATCCCACCGCCACAATCGGCCACTGGCTCTATCTGCTCAAGCCGGGGCATACGGCAACCAGACGGAAGCTGCAAGTGCAGCGTTGGCTTCACAGGCGAAGGCTGCAATAACCACATTGTGTGTTGCACCGACCCAGCGCGTTGTACTCATGCCATCTGCTCCACGGATCCAAGCCGAGTTATTGTAGTCTCGAACGAATTCGGCGACGATACCTTGGGCACGGGGGCCATGATGACCGCAAGCGAGCGAGGGACAGCGACGAAAGCCGTCCAGACGTTGAGCAAGGCTCTGAGCCTCGCTCACGACGGTGATACAGTCTTCGTTTATCCAGGCGTCTACAAAGGGGTGCTGAACCATGACCTCTTGATCGCATCGCGCCGCGATCTCACGATCCAGAGTCTCAAGGGCTTTGCCTGGACGGTCATCGACTGTGAGCAGCGCGGTCGGGTGATAACGATGACGACGTCTAGCGTCACCCTCGACGGCCTGACGCTTCAAAACGGAGTCGTGACGTCGGACGATGGCGGTGCAATCCAAGTGATTGACACGAGCCTTACGATGCGAAATATGCTCCTCACCAGCAATAGTGCGTCGGCTGCGAACGGCGGTGCGATCGCGGCGACGCGGGCCTCTGTCTCAACGACTAGCGTTCGTATTGAGAAGGGCTCGGCACTGAAAGGTGGCGGCGTCTCGCTGCGGGATTCGCAGTTGGTGTTGTCTATGTCCAATATCACAATCTGTCGGGCCGACCACGGTGGCGCGATCCTGATGGACAGTGCGTCGACGATCACGGCGGACAGCGAGGCGTCGTTTGTGTCGAAGAATACAGCGACAGGGGATGGCGGTGGCGTACTGGTCGCGGGCGGAACTGCGACTGTGGCGAATCTTCAGGTCTTCGAGAATGAAGCGGCTCGTGGTGGGGGCCTAGCTGCGTGGAACGCGAACCAGGTTCTGCTGACTCGGTGCGGAGTTAAGAGGAACAAGGCACTCATGAACGGCGGTGGCATTGCGCTTCTCGGTGCAGTGAGGCTTAATGGCAACGCTGTCGACGTGTACGACAATGCCGCCATTGTACGAGGTGGGGGGATGTACGTCGAAGGTGTTCAAGTATCGATCGCATTTGACCCACTTGTGGGCTTGTTGCACTTTAAAGGGAACCAAGCAGGTACGAAAAGAGTGCGGGGAAAGAGGCGTTCAGTGGATATCGGGAAACTAATGTGAAATGTGTTGCGTTCAGTCGACGGCGCCGGGATCTCGGTCGCGAACTCTCACCTCGCACTGGTGGGTGCCTCTATCGAGAGCTGCACAGCCAGTAAGACTGGAGGTGGCGTTGGCCTGGTGGATAGCGTCGTCGACCTCGCGAGCGTCACGGTCTCTTCGAATACTGCCTCCACAGCAGGCGGTGGTCTCCACACTGTGCGGTCGACGGTCTCAGCTACGACAGCCGATGTGGTCGTGGACAGTAACCGAGCATTAGTGCAGGGCGGCGGCCTGTATCTTTTGGACAGTAGTGTCAGCGGCGGGAATATCATTATATCGCGGAATACTGCGACAGAGCAAGGCGGTGGATTCTTCGCAGAAGGCGCGGTATCTCTTCTGGCTGTCGTCATCCAAAGTTGCACAGCGAAAGAAGGCGGTGGCGGGTTCCTGAGTGGCGCGACTCTCCTCGCCGAGCGGGTTCAAGTGGCAGACTGCACGGCGACGGACTCAGGCGGCGGGCTGGCAATGGCTGCGAGTGTTCTCAATGTTCTGAGTTCCGAGATTCGGCGAGGCTCGGCTGTCACTGGTGGCGGCATCCACGCTCGTGGCACCAGCAGTATCAGCGGAGATCTTGTCATCGGCGACGCCGCGGCAAGTACCAAGGGCGGTGCTCTGTACGCGACCGACGCACTCACGATTTCCGGTGCACTCATCCAAGCCTCGACGGCGGCCCGTGGCGGTGGGGTGTTTGTCGAGCGTGCCGTCGTGATCGCGACCAACGTGACGGTGCTATCGTGCGTTGCGACGCTCGATGGAGGCGGCTGGCTTGCGCAGGCGTCGTCACTTTCGCTCCAAGACGTACAGCTAGCCGACCACAAGAGTGGCACGACAGGCGGCGGCCTGGCATTACTGCAGGCGGACGTGGTCCACGATAACTCCATACTCGCTGGAAACTCCGCAGCGACGAACGGCGGTGGGGTCTATGTCCTCGATAGCACGTTCGCGCCGTCGCCACAGAATCCGACCACGACAAGTAGGATTGCTGACAACCGAGCGCAAGCCCACGGCGGGAATGTCTATGTGGAAGGCACGGGCACTTTGGTCGGTGTCGAGATCTCTGGGGGCCAAGCCGTGGAGTTGGGTGGCGGCATCGCAATGCACCACGCGACCGTGGCGATCCGCGAGAGCACGGTCGATCGCAATCACGCCGATCAGACTGGTGGTGGGCTCAGCCTACGCGACGGCACGAGCTGCAACCTACTCAACACGACGATTAGTGACAACACCGCCTCGGTCTTCGGTGGTGGCATGAGCGTGGAAGACTCGGTGGTCCACCACGGAGGCATGACGCTCCAGCGCAATTCGGCCCCACGTGGAGGCGCCATTGCATACCAAGGCATGTCCAAGGCTCTCCCGCTCTCGCCTGAGATGGTCTCTCTTATCGATGCAAACCGAGCGACTGGTGCACCACCCAGCGTCAAGGGCGATGGCTCGGCCCTGTACCTCGCACCACAAAGCGACACTGAAGTCGCTGGTTTTCAGATTCGTGCGGGTGTGGCCCAGCGCGGCGGCGTGTTTGCCGATGGTGCAACCTTGGAGCTGCGCGAGTGTGAGTTTGCTGGTAACAAAGCGAGCGACGGTGCGGCGCTGTTTGCGTCCGCGACGAGTATCGTGGACATTACGGCGTCCAACTTCACGAGCAACGCGGCGACGCTCAGCGGTGGGGCCTTTGTCTTGGAAGGGACCGCCACAGGGAGAGCTACTGCGACTCTTACCGACTGTATGCTGACCGACAATCGTGCGGCCAAGACCGGTGGGGCAGTCTCCACTTCCTATGCAGACGTGGTTCTGGTCGGGAGCCATTTCGAGACCAACCGCGCCGGCATCGATGGTGGTGGTGGCGGCGCGATCGCGACGCTCACGAACTCGAACCTGAACGCCTCGGACTGTATGTTCCTCAACAACACGGTGCTTTCCGACACGGCCAAAGGCGCCACGCTGTATCTCTTAAAGGCCACTACCACACGGCTTGAACGCTCTTTAATTGCTGGAGACAGGAATGCGAACGTTGTTCCACGCGAGGGTGGCGCAGTGTACCTGAGCGACAAGGTCTCGACGCTGTCCATGGTCGACTGTGAGATTGCCTACGGCCAGAGCGTCTCGGGTGGCGCAGTCTACGTGGCCCACGCGACGCTCAAACTATTCAACTCGACGATGCGGGAGTCCCACGCGCTGGAGTTTGGCGGGAGTCTGTATATCGACAGCGGTGTCGTCGAGGCCACCAAGTGCACGCTCCGCATGAATGAGGCCTTTTATGACGGTGGCGGTATCTATGTCAAAGGGGAGACAAAGCTGACGATCGTCTCTTCTATAGTCCAGGGCAACCGCGTCCAAGACGGCGGCGGCGGGCTCTACGTCGCAGCCGGCGGGGGCGCCATCGTCTCGGTCACCAATACGAGTCTTCTGGGAAATACCAACAGTGGACTCGGTTCTGCCATCTTTGTCGGCCGCAAAAACAAGCTGATGCTTGTGTGGAGTGATGTCACCAGTAATGGCGGACCGTCCACGGAAGCCGGCGCGCTCTATGCGGTGGACGCGCAAGTCGGTATCGACTTCTCCACCTTCAAGGAAAACAGCGCGACGATCGGCGGAGCAATCGTCCTGAGTCGAGACGCGACTCTCAACATGACGGCGAGCGACTTGAGTGGGAACCACGCGACGATCTGGGGCGGAGCGCTTTACATGTCGGTCCGCGCGGTCGCCAGTATCAAGAACTCGACGCTTCGCAACAACACGGCGACCACGGGCGGCGCGCTGTACCTGCTGGGCTCGTCCATGCTCACCGTGAAAGATTCGAGTTTCCAGCAGAACCGCGCGCGAAGCTTTGGCGGCGCGATCACGATCATTGGCAGAGCGAGTGCCAATTTCTCGACCAGCACGTACAACGGGAATAGTGCGTATACGGGTGGCGTGCTCGCAGTAACGCAGAACGCGTCGGTGGCGCTGACGGCCTCCTCACTCGCCAACAACTCGGCCACGGATTTCGGTGGTGCAGTCTACGTTGACTCCCTGACGCCGACGAGAGACCGAGCGATTCGATTGGTCACATTAGAGACAAGGGACAACACGGCCAATGCGGGATCGGATATCTACTGGGTCTTCCACGCGTGGTTCGTGCTGGCCTGCGAGTCGTGTCGCTCGGCCACGACAAGGTCCGGAGCGATAGCGATCGCGACAAGTCCTGTGGCGATCACCACGGGCTGGTGGCCCAAGACTGTGACTAGTGGCGTGCTGCTTGGCGTGACAAAGCGAGGCTGGATCGATCCTTTAACCCTCGCGGTGCCCGCCGCTCCAGTGAACGGGTCGTCTCCTGTGGACGGTGGAGTACCTAACTTGCCTACTCTTCCGTCTTCTCCCCAGCGACGACTTGCCTCCTCTTCTTCCTCGTCGTCCTCGGGCATGGACGCAGCCACACTGGACGCCATCGCGTCCGACCCGGACCAGACTAGTCCCTATGCCAGCTCGCTGTGGCCCACACTTGTCGTCCGTGACTATTACGGTGCGATCGCCGATCAGGACAACCGCACACAGTGTCTCGCACGCAAGCACCCGTCGGAAAAAGACGAATTCAACTTTTACCCCGCGAGCAGCGTCGACATTTCGCGTGGGTACGTCACGCTGGAAGACGCCCAAGTGTTGGCTGACTCCCGCCTCGAGCCGTTTCAGCTGGTCATCAACTGCACGCTCGCCGATGACGTGGAACGGAACCTCTCGGTCACGATCCAGGTCAACAATTGCAATCCCGGCTACGAGAATGCCGACGGGTGTGTGGACCGATAAGACCCCTCTATGGTTTGTTGGATAGAAACTGACCCTCGTGTGATTGTCATGCTTCTGTAGGCGTTGTATCCCGTGCAAGAAGAGCATGTACAGGTACAGAAGAAGACTCATCTCTCTCTGTGTGGCTCCTTCCTGACTCGTGCTGACTTTTTCTTCTGCGTATTAGTCTGGATGGCGTCAAGTGCCACGCGTGTCCACTCGGTGCGACCTGCGAGACGCTCGACGAGAGTAAGACGCCAATCGGTGTGAGTCTTCCGGCCCGAGCCGAGGGGTATTTCCTCCACGACTCACGGGAAACGTACCAAGCGGCCTTTTGCCTCGAACCGTCAAGCTGGGACGACAATGATCCATGCAAGCACGTGGAAGGAAGCTACATGAACATGACGTACCGACTGCAGCACTGCTCCAAGACGGAAACGTTTACCAAGTACTGGCCTCCGAAGCGGATCTTTGCCTGCCTCTCGGCGCTCGAGTACTATGCCTGCGACGTACGCGAAGCCACACTTTATAGCTACTACCTTGCATGGGATTTGATCCTTTGTGGTTGTTACGATTGTAGACCCGCGATGCCTGTGTCGAGGAGACTGCCCAAGAAGTCCAACTCGCCGCGACCGTGTACGAGCTGACCCAGCGCACGCAGTGTGACTTTGGGTATGGATCCGTGACGTGCGCAACCTGCCAGCCCAACTTTTACAAGGTCTCGAACGGCACGTGCAGGCCATGCTCCGACCCAACCGATCCCAACGTCGCCAACATGACGAGGGTGATGGCCATGGTGCCCATAGGCTTTGGGCTCGTGGCCGCCATCCTCGTGTGGATCTACTTTTCCAATTCGGCCGAGACGGAGATCATGAACCAGGCTAGAGCAGCCCGCAAGTTTCAAGTCTACGACCCCGCCACTCAGCCACGGTCGCTCATACGCGCTACGCAGTACTTTCTCCGTGAGCGTGTTGCGGACATGATGGCCCGTGCGAGACGCTCGCTGGCCAGGAGACACCAGAGACCGCTATTGTTTCAGATCGCCCCACCCGCGGTCAAGACCCCTCCGTTCCGCGCGGAAAAGTTCAAGATCCTCTTGGGCTTTTTCCAGATCTTCGGCGGGTTTAAAAAGCTGTACGAGATCCCGTGGCCCCACGAAATGAGCCGGCTCATGGATATCTTTTCGATCGCGGACTTCAACCTCGTCGACACGACAGGCATCGAGTGCTTTCTCCACAAGGACTACTTCTCCAACTACCGGCTGTCGCTCTTCAGTGTGCTCGTCTTGCTTTTCGCCACGATGCTACTGCTCTCGTGGGGCGTCGTGCGGTACCGCGTCAAGCTCGCCAGCCTCCCACGCCACTGCGTCAAGTGTGGACTCCCGGTTTTTCAAATGCTGAAACGCGAGCCAAAGACTGTCGTGCGGCGAGCAACGATGGTCTCTCTGCTTCGAAGCGAACACCGTGAACGCGAACTGAGAATGAAGCGCCGCAGCCTCGCGACACGCGCGAAAGACAAAGTCTCCACGAAGCTCGAGGCCGTGATCACTCGTGTTGGCCGATCGTGGAAGGCCACCCGTGCCGGCCAGACGCTCGAGAAGTTTCTGATCTTTGTGAGACTGCCGGCTTCGTCGTCCCGCCATTATCCCGCGTGCCCCACGAGCCAACGCATTACGTCCGAGGTGCTCGCGATGGTCGTGCGCAGCAACTTGAGACTGTGGCGCAGCCGCGTGCGGCTCCGTCTCAACTACCAGTCGTTCCAGAACAAGTGCATCAAGCTGCTCTTTTGGATCTTGCTACTCTTTTACCCCGAGTTGAGCCAGCGCGCCGTGGCCATGTTCTACTGCGACGAGATTGGCAGCAAGCACTACATGAGCCGCGACAAGAGCCAGCTCTGCTACGAAGGCACCTGGCTCTACTACGTTCCGCTCACGCTCGTGCTCCTAGTCGTCTGGGTCGTCGGTACGTATCTTTTCTTCTCTTGTGGATGAAGGCTTCGGTCCCGTGGGGCTTATGATCGTGCGTGTGTAGGCGTACCGGTTCTCTTTTGGACGCTTCTCTTTCTCAAGCGCCGCAGCGGCGTGAACGACAAGATCGTGTTGCTGGAAGATCCGTCCAATTTCCAATTGAAGCAGCGGCTGCTAAGGGAAATGCGCGCGGATCTCGCGGACCGTGGCATCCACATGGAGCCAGAGAAGCTTGAGAGCTTTGAAAAAGACTTGATGATTGAGTATCTACGCAACAAGCGGCTCAGCGTAAGTGTCCTGGAAAGGCAGGCAACGACAGGGGCGAAGAGCTCACAATTGATACGCGTAGGAGCCGAGCATGATTGGACAAGTCGGCTTCATCTACCACTCATGTACGTGTGCGTCTTGGAAGGGCTTGCTGACGACGACAGCTTTGGACTGAGCCTTGTATTGTTTGCAGACCGCACGGAGTTTTGGTGGTTTGAAGTCTGGGACATGGTGCGCAAGCTCTTTCTCAACTGCGTCGTCGGGCTTCTCGCTAAGACGGGCGCGAATCGTATCATCGCCGGCTTGATCGTCTTGTACGTGGATTTCCCATGATCGCGACTGGACCCGTTGATGCTAACCGACTTCCTCCCACCCCAGCTTGATTTACCTCTCGGTGATGCTCTTTTATCAACCATTCAAGGAACAATCCGACAGCACACTCGCCGGTGTCACGCAGATCCAGCTCTTCGTCACGCTCTTCTGTAAGCATTCCGTTGAGTTCTTTCGTCTCACGGATCCCGCATGTCTCTGATCTTCTGGTAAATGGTTGAGCAGGTGGACTGCTTCTCAAGATGGGGGCACTACACATGGAGGACGGCGTCGTGCTCTTGCTCACGTACATTGCGTTTGTTTCGAACGTGCTCACAATGGCGTATGCTGTCTTCAGCATTGTCTACGAGAAAGTGCACGCGGCACGGACGGCGCGACGGCGAGCTCGCGATGAATACCGCCGCGCGATCCAGACCCAAGTCCGCAAGCTCTGGCTCAAGGCGTTCGGTTATGCGCTGACTGAAGTGTACTTGCTCGACGACGCGATCCGACCGATGCCCTTACGTGTCATCATGGAACTGGCCCGGCGCAACCGTGAGGAGAAGAGATTGCGAGAAATGGACTTGCAGCTCGCGCGGTCGCTCCACGCGGATGGGGAGGAGGTGGCTGACGAAGAAGAAGGCGACCTGTCGGCGTCGCAGGTGGAACTGGAGTTGCCTCGACCGGTGGCAAAAGCGACTCCGCGTGTCGCGCTGGAGTTGCCTCGTGTCGGGACACACGGCAATTCTTCTTCTGGGTTTGCCGTGAAAGACGCGAAAGAGCCGAATGCTTTGAGAGACACAGCTGACGACGCCCACGCCGGGGAATCTGCAGAGATAGATAACCAAACCCGGGATCAGTAATAGCCAGCACGTGCGTCATCGGCACAGACGCTCCATAGATGGAAACCTATCCAAACGAAAACATGTATATATGTACCCCATACGTCTCTCGCATTTCCAGCTTATCGCGTTCGTTGCTTGTTGGGCACAGTCCGCGTGACGGTGGACACACCATCCACAAACTTGGTACGGAACACAACGTTGGCGTTGTTGAACATGCCTTCCTTCAGCGACACGACGATAAACTGCGAGTGGGAAAAGTGCGTGCGGATCATGTGGCCAATGTTTTGCGTGTGGGACAGATCCAGCGCGGCGTCGACCTCGTCGAGAATGTACATGGGCGCCGGCTTGAACAAGAGCAGCGACAGGATCAGCGACAGCGCCAGCAACGACCGCTGGCCGCCACTGAGCTCTGTCAAGCTCTCCTTCCAGACGCCACCAAACGCCACGCGCACTTGAAGGCCATCCATCACGGTACCTACACACACAATCCATTCTAAGTTTTCAGACTGCACAAGAGATTCGCTTCCAACCACTCACCTCCAGCGGGCGGCTCGAGCTTGGCGGTCGTGCCCGGGAGAAGGGTGCTGAAAATCGAGCCAAAGTCTTTTGTCACTTTTCCCCAGGTCGTCTGCAGCGCCTCATTCTTCTTGGCGTCGAGCTCCTTGATCACCGACGTGATCTTCTCCTTGTCGTTTTCGATGATGTGGCGCTTGTTCATCAACCCCTGGTACTCTTGCTCGGCCTTTTCAATCATGCCCATGACCTTCTTGTTGATTTTCTTCGACAATGCACTCTGCTCTTCCTTGAGTTCCACGAGCCGGCGGCTCGCACTCGCTGGATCCCGCTGACGGAAATCATAGTCGGTATGTGGTCGCCCGAAAAACTGCTTGTCGTTTTCAATCCACGGGTTGGCCTTCTCGAGCTTTTTGACGATATGCTTGGCATCCGTTTCGTCCTTGAGAAGGCGGGTAATCTTGTGCTCGCCCTTCTTGCGCTCAATTTCAAGCGTCGCGCGGTTCTTGGCCAGCGCACTGAGTGCCTCGGCAAGCTTCTTGAGCTGCTCATCACACTCCGATAAGTGATGGCGCCGCTCCTCGAGCTTCTGGGACGCTTCGTCATGGGTCTGCTGAATCTCGGCAAGCTTGTCTTCGACTTTCTTGACTTCCTTGCTTAGCGAGCTTTGCTCCTTCTCCAAAGTCGCGAGCGACTCCTTGGCGGTCTCCCACTCGCGCATGGCGTCTTCCAGCTCCAACGTGAGCTCCGACATTTGCTGCTGCACCTTCTTGAGGTGGGTCGCAATCTTTTGCGTGTCCTTTTTGGCTTGCTTGAAGCGATCTTCCAAGACGCCAATCTTGGACTGACGCGACTGCTTTAAGTTGGTGATATCAGTCTCCAGGCTCTTGACTTCGTTCGAGAGCACTTTGATAGCTTCCTTCTTGGCCACGAGCTGCTCCTTGTCGTTGTCAAACTGGTCCTGTGCGTCCGCGAGATCGCGCTCCATTTGCGCAAATGCACTCGCCGAGATGCGATCGTCCAGCAAACGAAGCTCGTGCTCCTTGAGTTCCACTTGCTGGCTCAGATGGCGAAACTCGTCGGAATCCTTTCGCATCGCATCCAACGCGTTGCGGCAGTCCTGGTACTGACGCTTGAGATCACTGAGCTGACGCGTGCTTGTGATCAAGTGGTGCAGCTTCAGCAGCAGTGGCGCACCCTGCGACGGCGCCGAGCCGCCTTGCAGCGTGCCGGCGGGATCATACGAGTCGCCCTCGAGCGTGACCGTGCGTACCTTGATGTCGCGGTGGAACGTAATGTTCTTGGCGAGCTCACTATTGTCGCAAATCAAACTCGAGCCGAACGCGTACTCCATGGCCGGTCGCACGTCGCTGTTGAACTGGATGAGCTCGAGTGCTTCCCAGACCTGACCCCCCTGCTGGCGCGCGACCTGCTTGGCCTTGCTCACCTTGTGGGGCTCGATGGTCTTGCGCGAGATGCGGTTGAGCGGAATGATCGTCACGCGACTCATGAGCCGACCAAACTTTAAAATATCCTTGGCGGTTTGCTCATTGTCCACGACGATCTGGTAGAGCCGGCCGCCGGCCGTGATCTCGAGCGCGAGCGCCGACCACTCGTCTTTGGTCTCGAGCAAATTCGCGAGCACACCCTTGACCTTGCTGCGGTCAAAACCGCGGTGCGGATCCGTGTACTTGAAGTCGAGCCGCGACGAAAGACTATGCGAGCTGTTGTCCACCTCACGCTCGCACCGATGGATCTGCTCCTCCAGATCCGAGAGCTCTTTGCGCAAGCGGCTCTCTTCGTCCGGATTGAAGCGGCTCGTCATCTGGCCAAGATGGCGACGCAACTCCTCGAGTTCGTGCGTCTTGCGGTCGCGGTCTTGGTCCAAATTGCTGTTGTTGGACTTGGACTGCTCGACCTGGCGCCGCTTCTGCTTAATGCTGTCTTCGGCGTGCTTGAGGCGAAGCTGGATTTGCTTGACCGCCGTCGTACACTCTTGCAGTTCCCGCTGCTTGGACGCGAGCCGCTCCGTGAGCGATTCGTCACTGTCGCTATCCTGGGCCATGCCGGCATTGAGCGCCTGGATCTGGCGCTGGTAGTCGTTCGCTTCTTTCTCCTTGTCGGCATGGGAATGCTCGACCTGGTCGGCGTTCGTCTTGGCCTTGGCAATGTCCTTTTCCAGCCGCTTCACGTTCTGCTCGGCCTCACCGCACTGCTCCTGCAGATCCTTCTGCGCCTTGAGCTGCTGCTCCATCGACGCCCTGCTGTGCGTGAGCTTGGCCGTGTACTTGACCAGTTCCTTGGCCACGCGCTCGACGTTCTCCTTGAGCTGCTGAAACTCTTTGCCCATTTCTTTTTCCTTGGTCTTTTCGAGCGCTTCAATCTGCGCATTGACTTGGACGACCTCGCCGCCGATCGCTTCTTCTTGCTGCTCCATCTCTTTGAGCTGCAGCTGCATCTTCTCGACGTGCTGCCCCGTGTTCTTGAGTGCGTCCTGCGCGCGCTGGTACTCGTGGGCCACGCAGAACCGCTGGAGCCGCTCCATTTCCGTATTGTTGGCGGCCCACTGCAAGTAGTGCGTCTTCTCGGCGCGCAGTTTCTCAAGTGTCGGCGTGATTTCTTCGGCCAAGATTTTGTTAATCTCGTCCACTTTCTTATCCTTCTTCATCATGGTCTTGAGCGCGGCCTGCTTCTTGTTTTCGTACATGCGCGTGCCGGCAGCCTCTTCAATCATGCCCAAGATCTCGGGCGGTTTCATGTTTAGCACCTTGGTGATGCGGCCCTGCATGATGAGAAAGTGCGGGTTGTTGACGTTGAGCTGCACCGAGTGGAAGAGGTTCTGCACTTGGCTCACTTGCGCCGTGTGGCCGTTAATCAAGTACTTGTTGCGGCCGCCGATCACGACCTGCCGCGCCACGCTAATCTGCTCGTACTGCTCGTACCCGACGGGCGAACTCGCGGCGTCCTGGTTGTTAAAGACGATCGTGACCGTGGCCTTGGTCACACCGGCCTGGCCCTGCTTGTACACGAGCTCTTGGAGATTGCTCGCGCGCACTTGGGTCAAGTTGGTGATGCCCAACACAAAGCAGATTGAATCCAACACGTTGGATTTGCCGCTGCCGTTGAGCCCCGTGATGGCGTTAAAGCGCGGGTCAAAGCCGCTCACGACCGTGCGGGTTGCGTACGACTTGAAGCCGTCGAGGATGATCTCCTCGATGAACATACTCGCCGCGTGCGTTGGTTTCCCTTGGTGATCGAGAGAGCGCGACTTGCTGTTGGCGTTTTGTTGGCGGCTTGGTGGTGCCCGCTGTTTGAAAGCCTTTGCCCGGCGCGAAAGCAAAAAGCGCGCCAACACGGACCGGGTTCGCAGGCCAAAACCCACATGGGTTATTTACGAAAGAGGGCATTATGGAACTGGGTCATGGGTTCAGGCAGTAATAGACCCGTGTATAGATCGAGATGGTGACCCACCCGTGGGTTGGGAGAGTGATGGTCACTCAATCTTCAAGGCGGTGGACAGTCAAGAGGCGTGGGCACCAAGAATGTCGGCCGAGTACTTGCTGAAGATGGAGGTCTTGCGACGGAATCGCGAGGAAATGTGTGGCTCTATGATGCTTATACGGTGGAGAAAGGCGTAGTTGTGCCAACGGTGCTTGATTTGGCGTGGGTTAGGACCGCGCGGAGACAGGAGATCGAGCGACGCATCGCCCTCCGCGAAGCAACAGCAGCCGAGTACAGCGCCATCGCGCTGCAGAGCTGCAAGCAAAAGTGGAAGAGCCTGCGAGCGTCTGCGATTGCGGCAAAGAAACGCAACGACGAGTTCATTCGCGAGATCCACGAAACGCAGCGCAAGGTCGACGAAGTGTATGTGCGCACGACGCAAAAGCTGTGGCCGAGCGATAACCAACTCGAGCTCGAAAAGGCGCGGTATCTGCGGAAAGTGGAGGAGCTCTATCCGGCGTGGCAGGAGAAAATGCAGGCTGTGCGGATCCAGACACTGCGAGAGCTGGAGGAGAAGAAGCGCGCGGTCCAAAAGCGACGGTACCTGGCGAAAAAGGCAAGGGTATCCCGTCTGTACGGTGGTTACGTTGCTTCATTGGTCTGCTAATGTACACGTATGAGTAGGCCTTCGAGACGGAACAAACGCTAGACGATCTCATTCAGCAAACGGTATAAGTTGCCCGTCATTATTGCGGATGGTGCAGCTTCTGACGATTGTTCGAATGCAGAGCCACGAGATCGGTTTGGCCGAGAACCTGGAAAAGAACGAGGTTTTCGAACGCGAAGTCTTGCGCAGCCAGAGCGCTATTCAAGGTGCGTGATCCAGGAAATAAAGCAGCCGAATATCGCAGCAGACTGATGATCAAGGTGATCCAAGCCACGCGTCTCGACGAGTCAATCCGGGACCACGCGGCCGGCGCGAGAATGTTCATGAAGCAGCAAGCGTTCGAAGAATTGACAGCGGCGCAGCGTGTGCAAGTCGACGTGGAAGGTGATTAGTTTTTTTTCCAATCCGCGTCAACCAGCGGTGCTCGTCTATTGTGCTGACACCGCCGGTGGCAACAACAGAACAGATTTTCGAAACATTCTCTCCTCGTGGTGCCATCAAGGCCATGCGCGAGGCAAACAAGTACGTCGATTCATCATTCCCCCAAAGACCCACTGAACTCATTGCTAGCAAATGCATCTCTATGAGTGCAGCTCAATTGCATTCGTTGGCCCTGCTGACAATAACGCGGAAGATTCGCACGAGCGGCCACCGCGTTCGATGAATATTGCGATTCCCAAGCAGCAATATCGAGTGCAAGCGGTGGAAAATCCGCTGCCCGACCCCTATGCCAACACGCAACTTCCACCAAGTGAACCTACTGCGAGCGCTCGGGCGTGGGCACGATCCGGCCTCGGCGCAGGCTCTGAGAGACTGAGTGCGGGGTCTGTCGACGCGGCTGCTCCTTATGTCGCTCACAACAGTCGCAACCTCACCACGGCACCCGACAGATCACCGCAGCCGGTACAGACCTCTGCTCCAGAAAGTCGGTCAGTAGCTTACGAGGCCAAGCAAATTCATGCAGAGTCAACAAACCAATCCGAGAGAACTAGCAGCGCTGCCTCTTCCGCCCGCGATCATCTTCCAGATCTCGCAGTTGCCTTTAACAAGCTGTCAGCGGAATCTATCACATACCCGGTTCCACGGATCCCAATTGAAAACGACCAGGCATTCGCACACGAGACGATAGAACCCTGCCCGTCAACGTACGACGATCGTCGGGAAGTGTCGGCTCTCAAGTCAGCCTTCATGGCACTGGCGACGGCAACTGAGACTCGAGCCGAGTCATTCCCCAGAGGCACTCAACCGCTATCAACGAAGGGTGTTGAAAGCAAGCGTTCTCCATTTGAATCAAGTGACCATGAGAGACCCAGCACCGAGAAGGTTCATGACTCCCAACAAGACCGGATATTGACGCCCGATATCACGGTTACTACTACCACCACTGAGAACATTCCCATCCCCATCGCACAGACGCCCCAGCCGCTGTCGATGACGCATCCTGTTGAGACCTACAAGTTCGTGGAATTAAAGCGCCAAGAGTCTCCACCCAAAATGATTGAGGAAGAAGAGAAGTCATTTAACTCGACGGATCAAGAATGTAAGCAAGCATCCCCACCGAGGTCGATGGCTCTGTCCGACGATGTCCCTCGACCTGTAGATTTATCGCTGAGTTTGATCAACTCGTTCGACTCGAACCAGTCAAGCTTGATGGACTTCTCTGTGGGGAAGCTCCTCCAGACTCCCGCGACAAAGCCAGCTGAACTCAAAGGGCCTGAACTCGATCTCCAACCTTCTCCGCCAAGCAATCGTTCTGGAAACCCGCCTTCACCGTCCGCTGGAATCGCCGTTTCTCCAACACCATCGACTGCTGATTCCACAAAGCAAGAGAAGGTGTCCTATCTGTCTTCATCGCGTACAACATCATTCGAAAAGAAGACCACGGCAGACCCCGAAGCTGTATCCACTGACCAACCTGACACCAGGGCTGGCAGCTTTGGGGCTCCACAGTACACTACACACACGACGACTGCGTTGGCGACAGATGTCGAATCGTCCCTCGTGTTTTCTTCTCTCGAATTGACAAGCGAAATCGATTCACCAGCTCCAAAGCTTGCTGACGACACGATGATCGAGTCTGTCAGTGACTTTGGCTCACCAGTCCCCATAAAAGAAGTGGCGGGTTCCCCTAAAGACTCATCCACAGCTAGAAACTCCCCACCGCAGTCACCCACGGATCAGCAAGAGCCAGCAACGCCGCCATCGCTCTTTGCAACCATGTCGATGCCAGAAAGACTCAAGGCACTGACCGCACTGATCACTCGGGTTGAAGAAGGAGTCAACGACAGTGAACAGCTTAGCGGTTGCTTCGACAGTGAGTCTCCTCGTGATACGAAGCGCGAGTTATTACGGTGCGGTTCGCTTCATTCTGTGCGACATCATGCTGCTAACGCTGAGACCTATGATATAGCATGGCAGCGAGCGGTCGAAAAGCGCAGATCAACTTCTTTGGGTCCGATGTGTGCTTTGAGCTCGTCGTTGACTTGGCTCGTGAGCTTGGTCCCGGTGAGTGGTTGAACTACCCTCTTGCGAATCCGTTGTCTTGTGCATCCTAATGAGCATACGGTGTCCCACAGTTCTCTTTCCGGCAAAGGCGTTTGATGGCATATTGAGCGACCAGAAAATGAAGAAAGTGCACCAAAACGGCAAAGAGAAAGAATCGGGTGCGTTTCAAACCCATTGGAGATTTCTCTTTGATGCTGCCGTAAGCTGACCCTTGCTAGTTCAGATATGTGGAAGGCCTTTTCGACGCACATCAAACAGCTCTACACAGCCAAGGCCATGCCTGTCTCTTCACTGATCGACCTGTTCTCCTCCGCATTTCTAAGCCACGACGCGACGAATCTGCGATCTCAGCGGAAGGTGAGTAACAGGGCGACAGTGTATTTTGTACTATGGACACTATTACCTCATGCGTGGACTATATCTACCAGCTCCGTGAACTCCTATTGTCTGTTTGCGGTGCAAGTGAGAATGCGTCGACGAAAGAGACGGCGTCTGCGTCTCCTCGTCATGACCAACACGTGAACGAATCGGTTCCAACACGAGGCAGCATGTCAATCGAACGCGAGACACCAAGTTCACCGCATGTACCAAGTTTGCTGCAGACGGCGTTCCTCCAGACAGCGAGTCCACCAAAAGCGAAGACGTATGGGATCGCCTCGTCCGGGTACGTGATCCCATTCCCATTCAAGCGTTTACTGTCTGTCGCTCATCATGTGAATGTCCAGCTTCAAGAAGAAATCGAGCACAGACGACGTCCTTAAAAGCATGGCATCGTCCCCAACCAAGCTTTCTCAAAAGGTATCAAGGTCACCTGCCCAGACCAGACACTGGTATGGTCCATGGCTGACGAGCATTGGTTCTTTTTTTGTAGCTCATGCGTGGGGGCAAAATGGGGGATTACTCGGAGTTTGAAGAGGAAGACGAAGTCGATCTCGAGAATCTCATCGGCAGCAAGCCGTCCATGGCCAACAGCAACACCACAGCGAGACCTGGCGCAAGCAAGCGCGGTGGTGGCGGCCACTCTGGGGCCCGGCTTGGCGGCGTGCGCGAAGACAAGGACGACTTTGACGTGGATTTCTGACGCGACATGAAGCGTCACACACACCCATTGGCTATATATATATAGTGATCCTTTTTATCAGCAAATAGAATTGCTCTAAATTATAAGGTTTTATACGTCAATTCGGGCTATGGTAAGGATGTGTCCTAATGTAGACAGCTGCCGTCAGAGAGGCAATTATCACAAACGACGATGTGGAAGAACACCGAACAAGAAGAGTACGAGGCGTCGGCGCCGGCGGTCAAGGCCCATTTCCACGCGCTCCGCGCCGAGGAAGCGTGGAAGCGAGAGGATGTACGTATCCGCTTGATGCATGCGTGGTTTGAGCTCGTTTTATTCGCGTTTTTCGCTTGGAAACGGACGAGAACTGCGCGAGAACGAAGTTGAAGCTGATACTGACCCTGTCGTATGTGACTGTGCTCCAGTATGGGGAAGTCACGCGAGAAGCGCGGCTCGCAAGCGAGAAGTTTATCGAGGCCGCGAATGCGATTAGCGACAAGCGAACGATCGACGCGCTAATGCTGCTCGCGGAGAACTACGAGTATCGTGCTCATGCCGCTCACGCGAAAATTCCAGAGCGAGCCGACGAGAAAAAGGAAGAGAGTACGCTGATTGACGACGAGGGTGTATCCCCAGCGACAAGTGGAAAAGCGGAGTCGGATGGGAAGAAGACGTCGATTACGATGGCGGTCGGTGGGCGCGAGCCCATGAAGGTTCAAGGTACGGAAGCGGCCTGTTGCTTTTGTTCATGGGGAAGCTGCTGACACGATGCGAGGGGAACTTGGGACAGGCTTCACGCCCATGTCGAGTGGTCTGGAAGCATTGGATCCGAGAGAAAATGCACAGGCGACTGACCAGTTGAACCAGGCAGCCGAGGAAATTGAAGAGCTCTGGCGACGGCTTCATGAGCTTGGCCTCTCTGGCGGCGGCAATGCCGACAAGGTACAGTAGTGGGCGGAATGGTGCGGTCTGCTCCGTTCTCTTCCACTCAACAAGGTCATTTAACTCGTAGAATCACGTGCTGATGTCGTCGCGCCACCTCTCTTCGTCGCTCGGTGACTCTTTTTGTCTGCTTCCGACTAAAGCCAGGTACGAGTCTTGATCAGAGGTCAGTGAACGTTTAATTTAGTATTAACATGGTTCTCATTCTTTCTAGAACACCGATCGGTGCTCAAGCGGTGGCAATCGATGGAGGATCCACGCTTCGCGCTGCCGTGGCATCTCGCATGCGGAACCAACGCGTCAGGTAAATAATGATGGAAATTCCAAATCGATCGAATGCCTGACTCGTGCATACTGTGTTGTAGACTGATGGAGAAACAATATGGACCACGGGCCGCTGTCGACGCGAGACTACAACCACCGCGAGCTCCGCATACTGGCGGCTCGAAGGAGCCTTCACCTTCGTTCAAGGAGGCGTCTCGTCCACAGTCTACTGCTGACCACCACGAGAGCGACCGACGAAGCTCGTTGAGTGGTCGCGGGTCCGATATCCACGATCCCGACAGTCTCCACGAGACGGTCAAGCATCAAAAATACGAAATTGTTCGGCTTTTGAACACAGTCAAGACACTGAGCAACGAGAACACTACGCTGCTGAAGGTACGGGAACGGGGTGAAGTGGGTGACTACCTTGCACTCATTGGTGGGTTAAATCCAATTAGAAATGCGACGCGCTTTCGCAAGTTCAAGAAGAAAATCGCGAACTGCAAGACTCGATGGACAAGTTCAAGACGTTGTACAATCAAAAGGTGAGTCATCCTCTCATAAACACTCGTGGAAACGCATCCAGTAACATTCGTTTTTCTCAGCTTGTGAGAATCAAACGGGCACTGGAGGAGTGGAAGAGGCAGCAAGCCCAAAGCCAGCGAGATGGCCCGACAGCAGCAGCTCCACCTCCAGCGCGAAAGTAGGTTTTACTTGTTTCAGCTTTTTGTCTTTCATGAGCTGACCTCTTCTACCTTGCCTTCAGCTCCGACCTTGACGGTCGTCTCCAACAGCAGCAGTTACAGATCCAGCAACTCACGGCATCTCTGGCAAAGAGAGACGCCCAAGTCGCAAAATACGAGCAGTGGTATCAAACACTCAAGGCCGGCGCGCGAGCCAAGCGGAATCAAAACGAGGCTGGGGGCGTGGACGGTGCTGGGACTGTACCGCGTGATTCCTTTACGAACAGTAATAGTCTCCATGAACTCAGCCGCGGCAGGAACGGCAATCTGGTCGAGTCGATGAACGCAAATGGGGGCAGAGCCAGCTCCACACTTCCACACTCGTCATCTCGGCCGCCCGCTCACCCAACACGTAGAGCACTCTAACTGCTACTACTGTAGTACTACAGGGTAGTATCAAGTGGCCCAAGGGTGGCATGGATGCAAGGAATTCTACAATACTAGTACCGGTAGTATATTACATGCTGGCAGTATTTTTTTATGATGTTAAATAATGGTGGAAGGCGTCGTGCTTCTTTGTACCCTACTT
>JAADVZ010000143.1:0-49588 GCA_023335925.1 Pythium phragmitis | reverse complement strand
GTGTGGCTTGCGAAGGAGAGAATGTGTGTGGTTTTGAATCTTCCTGTCGATTGAAGTCGACATCTCTCGACATGCGATGTGCCATGTCTGAAAGATCGGGTCAACGCGGTTTATTGGATATAAATTGCACAGAAATTAGAGCTATTAATTATTTATTGGACGAAAAGAAGCCAAAAATATATCTCACGAGTCCCTGGTCGAGCATACAGAGTCAGTCGTGCAAGTATCTTCTTGATATTGCGCTTCTTCTGCATTCGCGGAAGAGAAAATCGATGCTTCTCGAAGGAGATACTACTAGTAATGCCGTCTTTCATTTACTGTATCCAAGGAGACAAGGAGCGTTTTCAAAGGCCGCTCACTCGCATTCACGACGGAAAAGTTGAGCATACACTACTGGAAAGTGTGCGACTGACTGTGGAGCATTTTAACGCTCCACACTTAAAAGTATGGAAGCGGCTCAATCGAACCGCCCCACGAAGGGCGAGCTTGCCACCCAACCCGTGAAAACGAATTCATCGGGGGGATATCAGTACTATGGCAACCGATGATGAAAGAACTTTCTTCTCTTTCGTACGTTACTGATTTGTACTACTGGTGTTGCTTCTGCTTACTTCTTCACGACCTTCTTGCAACCCTTGCCGCCGACAATCTTGAGGCACTTAGTGCTCGGGTAGATCGACATGATGTTGACCATGACGGCCCACGAGAGCGAGAAGATGAGGTAGAAAACCGTGAGAGCACCGAGGTACTTGTTCTTGCCGCCCTTGGCCTTGAGCTCCTGGGTTTCCTTCTTCTGCGGCGGCAGCAGCGGCAGGAACGCGAGGCCAAAGATCTTGGAGCAGTACATAATGATGTAGACGTAGGACACGTCCCAGCGCACCTCGTTCGAGTCCTCCTGGATGTCGGCGCTCGTGACCTTGAAGTGGGCGTCCACGTTCTTGGTGATCGTGCTGGCAAACGTGCCCGAGAGGTTGGATGTGGTCGTGAGCAGACCGTACACTGCGCCTTCGTTGCCTTCGCCGGCGAGCTCGACAACGACGTAGGTCGCGACGATGAAGCTGATACCCGAGGGAATGTTCTCAAGGATCGGCGGGCCGAGCCAGAACCACTGGCTACGCACGACGTCCCAGGTCGTGAAGAACACGACGATCGAGTCGATCGAAATCACGGCGAAGAGCGTGATCGCGTGCATCCACCGCCAGTTCCAGTGCAGGCCCTTGGCCATCGTAAAGTAGAGCACGAGCGAGAAGATGACCGTGCCCAAGACCGATGCGATCGTGTCGTTGATGGGCGCGGCCTTGGCCCAGTATGACTGGATCGGCGAGCCACACACGGTCGAGAGCTTTTCAAAAATGCCCGAAAAGAACCGGTACGCAATGACCTGGTACATGGCGCGCGACTGCAGCAAGTCCCAGAACTCGGACATGTAGTTTCTGAAGTTGACGCCAGGGTGCTTGTCTTCCTTGATGAAGAACCACGTGCACGGGATCACGGGCACGCACACGCACGTGAGGATCAGCATGAGCTGCGGGAACGTCAGCGAGAAGCTGAAGTCACCTCCGTAGTTGACGCCGTTGAAGAAGAAGCCCGTGAGACACAGAGAGAGACCGATAAACACTTCGCGCACCAAGTAGATCGTGGTCTGCGTCGTGCCACGCACGGCCTCGGGCTCGCGCTGCGCGAGCTCGACGACCATGCCGTCGGCCGCAACGTCGGAGCCGACGTAGCCCACAGCGGCGAGCATCATGAAGATGATGAGCTTCCCACCGCGGTCCGGGGCGGACAGGTTGATGTTGAGTTTGTCGGCGTCCGTGTACTTCGACGGCTTCTTATCCCTGAGCGCAGGGTCGAGGTAGTATGGCTTACCGATGGGCGAGCAGGCCATGATGAGCAACATGAGTGCACACAGCGTCCAGCCAATGATCATGAACGGGCGACGGCGGTAGCCAAAGATGGGGAAGCAGTCCGACAGGATGCCGTAGAAGACCTTGAACGACCAGGGCAACGTGAGCAGCACGTTGGCCGACACGATCTGCGTGCCGTCCATGTTGAGGTAGTTTTGCAGCACGGGGTAGACCGTCGCCGGTAGCGTGCCGTAAATGACACCGACGCCGACGTACTGGACGGCGACGCCAAAGTAGTCACGCGTCCACAGCGACGGACGACCGCCGGCACGGAGCGCGCCGCCTTCGATGTCATCGGCGTTGGGCGTCTTGGCGTCAATGTAGCCGCCGTTGGCTTTGGACGTCGACGAGATGTAGGAGACCCGCTCGACGACGTCGACGTGGGCGTGGGGCGTGGCCGCGGCCATGGCTTCTCGGGGCTTGATCGAGGGGAAGGTCGACTTGAGCGCGGATCCGCTAAATGGAGAATGAGGAGAGGAGAACGGGAAGCGAGCAGCTTTGGATCAGTTGGGCCGCCCAGCTTGGGTCCTTGGATGGCAAGGGGGAGAAACCAGGTCCCATGATTGTGGGTAAAAAGAATGGGAAGAGGTGGGATGGAGAACAGAAGTTCCGTGTCACCATTCGTTGATGCCCAATGCTGGGAGGGGGCGATTCGTCCGCGGCCTGGCTATCCATCGCCTCGCTCACGTCCAGCCCGGCCCAGGCACACATGCACGAGGTGCAACTGTAGTGCAGTACAGTAGTACTCGGTACGGGACACAAGAACTGCGTGATGTGATGTATTTGGTCAATGTGCTTCGTCAACAAGGTTGCAGTTCCGCTGGACCAAGCAATCCCGAATGCTCAGCTGCAATTTGCCAAGTACCCTCTTTTGCAGCCTGCAAGAGAGGGCACTTGGCTGTGTCACTGCTAATAGCGAATGTCAATGGTTAGTTGAGATTTCTTTGCTGAACCCACGGTGAGCCTGACTCCAGTTCCCAAACCATATCCCACTCTCATACATAAATTTATAACGTACGTACAGTGTGTCAATCCAATGGTCTTGATTTGAGATTAAAGAGAAGTTTGCTCTCCAATGTATCACCACAGAATCCTGGAGTTCTTCTTCTGATAGGATCGTGTCGTGTCAGTCTGAAACTACTTCTAGTGTGAGAGGCGAGAGGCTTGACAGATAGCTGGCAGTCTGCAGAAACTGTGTTAGTTGTGCAGCGAGAGAAGTTGCCCACAGTTGCCCAGTTGCAGACAGACAGACGGCTTGGGTTTGTCCAGATACAGTACAGTATATGAAGCCAAGCAGTGAATAGATAACATTAGCGCCTCGCCTGAGTACCCTTCAAATTTTTCAGGGCGGTCAATAGCGGGGAATGATTGCATACAGTCCAGGAACAGGATGAATTAATTAAAATTCTCCTTCAAGTCAAAGTGCTCTGATTAACTGTTAGTTTCCACTTCACAAACGCGGAGTGTAATTAGCATGTGGACTGTCTACAGGAGATCAATCAATCAATCCGAGACGTGTCAGCGCGCCCGCCATCTGTTTGTCATGGGACTGATACAGTAGAAAGTGGGTCGACAAACATCTTCTGTTTTTCTCTTTTATCCACAATCGCTTGTCGACGACATTTGAGGGTTACACTTCCGCACCCAACTTTTTGCTGCGGAAGTGCAACCTGTATGGATAGCGCCCCGTATCACAGCCCATCTCTTACATCCCACAAGCACGGTTTGGCAGTGCCACAGATTCACAGACACGTTCGGTTGTACTGATGCAGTCGCAAGTGCAGCCTGCTGCAACGAGGGATTTGCGTGGATACTGTCGCACCAGTGGGAGATTTTGTAAAGCACGAGCCCAAAATCGCTGGCAGCGACTGGCTTAACAACGCACTTGTCAGTGAGTTGTGCCCTTTGCCGACTGGGCACTGTACAGAGATGCAATCGAAGGTTCGTCGACAGTCTCTTCATGCATGATACAGTACTTGTACTGTACTGTACAGCTGTACGTGTACAGTATGGTGGATTGTCCACAGACTTCCAATTGACTCTCCAACTGAACTGTATGCGAATCCTGTACGTTGGTTCCCTTCTCATATGTGTGCCTTCTCATATGTGAGACGATGAAGCGCCCACACTCAGATTGGACTCCCCAATACTCTAACATCCGTGAGGCAGTCATACTCACGTGGAAGCACAGGTCCAAGTCTCTTTGACGAGCGAGTCCTTTAGCCCTTTCACCTCTCACGCTGTCGACCGCTTCGGTATTCTCTTCGTCCAGAAGAATCGCATGTGATGTCCTGAGTGTTCAGTACGGATGACGCTTCCATCCGTCGTGAGAGTGGATCAACGATGTTCTGAGTACGCGTCCAGTTCTCAGACATCACGAATCAAGTTCAACCATGATTGGGCATTTCGTAAGATCTCCAATGATTTGGGCATTTCCTAAGATCTCCAATGATTGATTGATTGATAACTGTTATAGCGCGTTGGTCTATGGGACTGACTTACGCTACATGTTGGGGGCGCACATCGGAACGATAAATCGTTGAGCGAGCGGAGAAGACTGAGGAGGGCGTAACCCATGGAGAGGCTGCGTCTCGCGTGTTCGCGTCGCCCGAGTAGCCCTCTGTCTGAAGTGGCTTGAACCTGGAAATACAGTAGTAGTAGCGCGTTATATGTGTATGCGACGTGATAGAATAGTTTGGCTTCGCTGTGGCGGATTTCGTTTTGGCAACATGTTCTGTTTTTGTTGGCGGTGGTTTCGGAGACCTCGAAGGGGTGCGCTCCGTATGCTATTATAGTGTTACCATTCTCTCGCCACCGCCACTATCTGCTAACTTCGTGATGCTGCCAGTGCCCCACGTCGTCATCTTTGGTGAACTCACGCCACAAGCGCGGGAACAGTACGCTCGATTCCTGCTGGAGCGCGACGTCCAGGTGCGCGAGCGGCTTTGATCGGCCAACGAGACTAACGCATAACCGAACCGGAATGCTGCACGATTACAGTTCACGAAGCGCCCAAGCGACGGGAGGTTTATCGCGAACGTACGACTGCAGACGGCATCTTCGAGGAACGCACTGGCTGCTGCTTCCGCCAAGCAGCGAGAATACTCTCCCTCCTCCCCTCTCTGCTGGCAAGCTGACATTCGCACAGATGCAGTCGATGGCGAGGTCGAGTGTGATGAGGAACAAGACGACTCGGCGACCGACGCCAGTGGAGAGCAAGCTCTCAAAGGTGACGCAGTGCCGCTTCGATATCGCCCGTTTGCGGTCTTCATCAAAAAGGTATGTCGTGACCCACCTTCGTCTCTTTGTCATCGAGGTCAAGATGTACCACTGGAACCCGTAGGTTGGAGACGGTATGCTGCGCCGCATTAGCATGGGCACCTACGTGGCCAACGAAAGCAAGCTCGTGGGTCTCATCAATCACATTTACCAGTCGTGCACCGATGGCATGGTGGGGTTACTTGCGCTAAGCGGGATTAGTAGCGACCATGGTGACTAAGACAACTCTCGTAGCTGGTAAACAGTTCTCTGTCCGCCGCCGATGGCCAGCAGGCCCTGTACTTTTCTACATTCGTCCACGTTTACCTGAAAAGCCGCTTCGGGATCCGCGCCCTAGTGGAGCAACAGGCACTGGAAATGTTGGAAGGCCTGCATGCCCATGCGGCACGTCTCGACGTGGAGCACTTTGCCCTCTTCTTGAGTGGTGACTATGAAGTCGCAGCCCTCAACTTCTTCCTCAAAGCTCGTGATGCCGCCCAGGTACGCAACCCGATCCAGAATAATATGTAGCAGCTGAGTTTTCTAACGGGACTGATAAACCAGGAAGCGAAGTCAGCCACAACCACACTGTTTCGGCCGACTTCAACCGCCTCAGCGAGAAGGCGGCGGAGTGAATCGAGCTCGAGTTCTCGTCGTCAGCGCCGTGCGTCCAACTGCACAGCGGCGTTAGTTTGGCTGACAAAGAGCCAAATCGAAAGTGCAGCGCTTCAGGTATTCAATTCGAAGAGTGAGGATGCATATTTACAGGTTTGGTCTGGTCTGGGGATGCATTCTTCAGTGGCTTTATCTGACTGCGTACAATGATTTTCGTGGCAGTTCGTCCACCGAGTACGCTCCTATTTGGCCAGTCGACAGATGCAGCGGCCTATGCAGGCGCTGTTAGAGATGCAAGAATTCTTAGCACTCGCGCTTCACACATTTACCGATCTGCAGCACTCGCCACCCACGCACAGAACGGTATCGCTCAGTTCTGCGAGTGGCCACCAAGCCCATGACGGACACGACACAGCAGACACGAGTGTGTCTCCTCCCCCATCCCCATTGCCGCCCCCTCCGCTCCCGCGTGCTTTTGGTAACACGGTACGAGCAGCAAGAGCGAAACCGAGAGGAGGCAAGGCTTTCGAGCCGAGAGGCGAACCAGCAACAGAGCTGCCTTCCTCGACCCATGTAGTGCCCAGCGAGACGGCTCCCATCGCCGCTGCTGGCGACGAAGTGCAGGCACGTCTCAGCTCCTTGCTGGCGCGGATGCACCAGCGACGATCGGTCACGTGATTCACAGCGCATGGCCCATGCGACGTGAGACCAACCCATCGTACTTAGCCGGATCATGGCTTCAGAAGATCTTTGCAATGACTGGTTTTTGTAGCATTATTTTCAACCAATCATATGGCGAATGAACAGTGTACCATAAATACGGTACGTTCGGGTATTGGCAAGTCACCTCGAGTTGATCAAAGGGCCCAAAATGGCGAAGAAGAAAAGCAAGAAGAAAGGTAACCGAGGGCGGCTTTTGCACGAATATGAACGCGTGACGCGCCTCCGTGGTTCTAGACCTGGTGCTAAAGATTGCGCTCACTCTGGCGCGTCTTCTCATGTGCGTAGATCCCGGTACAGCGATCCCAGCGCTGCAAAAAGACCCTGGCCATGGCACTACCTTTACGCTGGACGCGACCATGCAATTGGCGGCGTGCGAGATGCAGGCCCAGGAGATGGAGGTCCTGCAGGCGATTTTCGACCGCGATCTCATCGTCAAGTCGTCGACGCCGCTCTACGCGCACATTTTCTGTATCCACGTGGTGTGCGAGGCACCTCAGCCGTCGACGAGCGAGGCGACAGAAGTTATTCTCCACTTTGACCTGGGCAAAGGCTACCCACTCAAGACACCGCCGAATATCGACGTGGAGAACAGGCGCGGGCTCTCGGATGACGAGGTCGCCAAGCTGAAAGCGGAACTGGAGCAGCTCGCGGCGGAGAAGCTGGGCGACGTCATGGTATACGATCTCGTCATGCATGCGACCGAGTACGTGCAGGAGCACGTGAAGGACCAGTCGTCGTTCTTCGACCAGATGATTCAGCGCCAGCAAACGCGTGAAGTGGAGTTGAAGCGTGCGGAAGACAAGCTCCAGCAGCTCGAGGAAGAAGAGGCACTCGCGCGGAACCAAGAAATCCTCGCGTTGATCGACGCCGAGCGACGGAAAAAGCTTCTCGTCACGAAGAAGCAAAGCGCGCGGCGGAGGCGACGGAGGCACCGCTCGAGTATTGACATGCGCGGAGACGGAGACGACCAGAGCAGCACATATCGCTCCTTTGACGGCGAGGACGACGAGGACGATGACGAGTATAGTTATGAAGATGAGGGGTTCGACACGGATGGCGAAGGCGACAATAGCAGTGAGCGAGCGTCGCTAGCCATGAAAGGTGGCGCGCCTGCAGCGGGCAGTGGAGAAGCTTCTGGAGATACCGGTGGGGCAGATGAAGACTCGTCAGCTTCGTCAGATTCCGATACGATCGCGACGGAACACGCTCATTCACGGTACCACAGTGACTTTAAAGAGATCGGATTGCTTGGTCGCGGTGGTGGCGGAGAAGTCGTCAAGGCTAGGAACCGGCTGGATCGCCAACTGTACGCCGTCAAGAAAGTCAAGCTGGACCCCAATGATCCGACGATGAAGAAGAAGATTCTTCGAGAGGTCAAGACAATTTCACGGATGCAGCACCGCCACATCGTTCGGTATTTCCAGGCATGGATTGAAGGCGACGACGGCGACGAATCTAGCGATGGCTCGGACTCGGATTTCAGTGGCTCGAGCAGTGACAGTGAGGACAACCACAATGGGCGTTGTAATCCAAAGGATTGGATTGCGCCTAGGCGGCAGCGAAGTCTCGGAGAGAGTGAGTCAAACGAAGAAGACGTCGAGTCGGACAATAGTGATGATGAAGATGGCGACGGCAACGACGATGATGATGACGATTGGTTGGGCACCATGAGCAATAGTGTCCACATGTGGTCCAAATCCAAGAACGACCGGCGAAGCAGCAGTGCGACGAATCGAAGGCGAGCCTCCAGTGGGTACCTTTCATCGAGCTACGTGTCCTCTACGCGGCTTGACGATGGATTCGAGTGGGAGGCCATGGAAGAAGCATCGGTGGAAGGTGATGAAGACAGCGACAGTGGGAGGATGCGACGTGAGAGACCCCATAAACCGGTACCGCAAATGCGAAAAATGGGCGAGAAGCTGTACATCCAGATGGAGTGTTGCGAGGGCAAGGCATTGCGAGAGGTCATCGACAAAGGAGTGCTGTGCCAAGAGCCCGATAAGATTTGGACGCTGTTCCGCCAAATCCTCGAAGCCATCGTGTATATTCACCGCCAAGGAATTATTCATCGAGACATCAAGCCACCGAATATTTTCTTGGATGCCGAAGGAACAGTGAAACTCGGGGACTTCGGTCTGGCTATTCGACCACAGAAAATTGATGAAGATGAAGGCGATGAAGAAGTGACTAACGACACGCAAGTGTCCTCTATAGAAAGCAATCTTAAGGGTGGATTTGCGTCGACGAACTCAGCAGCGAGTGCATACCTCGCGCAATCGAATGGGTCGTCCGCCGCGCAGCAGTACGAGCGACTCAAGTTGGAAAACCTGGAAAGCACGCGTATGCTAGCGCCAGCCAACGTATCGGGTCGAAATCCTCACGACCTGACAAGCATCACGACGGCCTCGTACGATCCAGGCGACAACATCACGACGGGTGTGGGTACAGCCTTTTACCGCGCGCCGGAGCAAGAGCGAGAGGGTGAACGCTACAACCAGAAGGCCGACATGTTTTCGCTCGGCGTGCTCTTTTTCGAGATGTGGTCACCGCCGTTCACGACACTCATGGAGCGTGCCCAGGCACTCACCGGGCTGCGTGAGAAGCACGAGCTGCCAAAGGAGAGTACCCTGCCGGAAAATGTCAAGCAAATCGTGCTATGGCTATGCCAACAGAATCCCAGCCAGCGACCGACTGCAGCAGAGATACTCGCCAGCCCATTACTACCGGCGAAGATGGAAGTTGAAGGCACGTACTTGAGGGAGGCTCTCGAGACGCTCGCCAACCCGCAGGGGAAGTTTTTTGGCCAGCTCATCGACGCACTGCTCACGCAAGAACCTGGAACGCACATTGACTACACGTACGACCATTTGGAAACCGTGAAAATGCGCACGTATCAGAGCGAACTCCGCGTGCGAACGTACGTGAAGCGTTCACTCCAGAAGGTTTTTGAGCGCCACGGTAGCGTGGAGCACGCGACGCCATTGCTCATGCCGCGCCCTCCCGAGCACAACTACACGGGAGTGTCCCTGGCGACACCGCAGAATGCATGTGCCGTAGTCGATGCGAGCGGGGTCTCTGTGACGCTCCCTTTCGATTTGACCGAGCGCCTCGCTCGCTTCGTTGCGAGACACAACATTTCGCGTTTCAAGTGCTATCAGTTCGACCGTGTCTACCGAAAGAGCGTCGTTGGCGGCGGCCACCCGCGCGAGTTCATGGAGGCCGACTTTGACATCATTTGGGACGATCGAGGGTCCTTCCGATTTCTCGAGCTCGAGGGGCTTCAGGTGGTTTCTGAGGTGATCAGCTCGCTGTCACCATCGCTGGGCTCGTACTACTTGCGTTTCAACGATGCCCGCGTGACACGAGGTATCCTGGAGCTATGCGGCGTGTCCACCAATGGTCGCCGCGAGCTGTTGAAGCTGCTCTCGAATGAAGTGTCGACGCATATCCACGGGGGAATCCCGTCGCGCATGGCTCCTCCCGTGAAGGCCGGTCGCTGGAAGTTCTTCACCAAGAAACTCAAGGAACACGGCGTCTCTCAGGACGCTATTGACGCCTGTCGCCCGTTTTTCGCGTTGCCGGCTGATCCAGTGGCGACACTCGACATACTGGAGACGGAACTGAAAAAGCTTCAGACGAAGCGAGCGTCGCAACTCAAAGCCAGCAGATCCCATGTTGTGCAAGACAGCAACGAACGTTTAGGCAGTGGTGCGTCGCAAAAGCAGCGCCAAAAGAAGGAGCTCGCACTCCGCCGTGTGTTCAAGGACGCGAGTGAGGGCATCGCAGCGCTCCGTAATTTGCTGCAAGGCGTCGACTTTTTGCGGCTGAAGGGGCCCATGTGCACACGCATCGACGTTGGGCTCAGTCCTCGTCCTGAGCGATACGCCTCGGGCTTTATCTTCCAGGCAGTCCTATCAGGGAACCAACAGTCGGCTACTCTGCAGCCGACGATGAAGACGAGATCGTTCGCCACCACGGCGTCCCAAGTCATTGCCGAGGGTGGGCGGTACGACCAGCTCATTACACGTTTCAAGCTGCCGGCCGCGTATGTTAAGGCAACCAACGCCGCTGCGATGGGTGTGCGCTTCTCTGTCGACAAGATCGTTTCCTGTGTATCAGCATCGCTGCTGGCACGAGTCGGTACAGCCGGAGACCTCAAGGTTTCGACGGCGAATGATACCGCCATTGCCGGAGGCCGCAGCGTACTGATCTGCTCGGCAGGCAAAGCGTCCGACACAGTCTTGCAGCGCATGCAAATCGCCGTGTTGTTCTGGTCCCACGGCATCGGCGCCGATTTTTTGCACCCGGATCCTCTCCATCTAGAAGACTTGGAGGACTACTGCGCGCAGCAACGAATCGCTTTCATGGTGATCGTGCAGACCCACATGATGAAGGAGAAGAAGCAGGTGAAAGTGCGGTCTGTCCGAAACCCATCAGAGGGTGACACGGTCGTCAACTGTACGGCGCTCGTGGAATATATGCAAGAGCGACTCGCGATGCTCGCTGGGGGCGACTCGAGCCTGCTGGATGGACCATCAGGTACGTCCTCATTGGGCGGTGGAGGAAGCGGCGGGGGCGGCGCTGGTCGAGATCTTCTCCATGCCTCTTCGTCGCATGCTATGCCGACGCTGCAACCGGTCTTCGACGTCCGCGTCGTGGATGGCAAGTACTACTCCAAGGAACACCGAAACTACAAGCAGATGGATACCCAGAAGATTGTGCGGCGCGTGTCCAAGTGGATCACGTCCAGTTTCTCGGCGCGTGGTGAAGATGCCATGAAAGTGCTCTCAGTGGATTTGCCGTTTGGCTTGATGCGCGAACTGTCGTCGGCGCTCATGGAACACGGTGTCGCCGGAGTGGACATCGTGTCAAACAACTTTCCGCGGTACCGTAAGCAGATCCGATACACGGCCGACGAACTGCTGGCGCTTGACCCCGCGGCGAGTGGCCGCGTTGGCCGTGAACGGTATGTGCTGCTTCACAGTCTCGTCGACGACCGCTACGATCTCATGTCGCTCGTGCACTCCAACAAGAGCAGCACTACGTTAACCAACAACAGCGCGAGTGCGACGAGTGGTGGTGGCCATCGGAAAGGTGAACGCGAAGGCCGCCACGTGAATCGGCGAAGCCCGTGAGTGTGTGCGTGAACAGGGTGGAGTTTGTTATGCACTATCCATGCTGGTGTACGTACACACACAACGATGACGAGCGCCAAAGGGCATGCAATCTATTCGGAAATTCCGTGCGATGAGTTTGACGACTTTCAAAATGTGGGATACGAAGAAATCTACACGATGTGCTATCAGCCGCTAGTTTGTGTCGACATCAAGACCCATACGGCGGAAGCTGCGACAAAAGAAAAGTACTCATGAGTGATCGGGCGAGTGGCGAAAGGAAGAAGGGGACAACAGCAACGTACACTGCGGCTTGCTCCGCGTAGATGGCTTCGACCTTCTTACGGAACGCCGGGTCTTCTCCGTAGTACTTCTGCAGTGCGATATTGAAGATCTGCACGGGATGAATCAGACGTGAGCTCAAAAAGAAGGAAAGCGAAAGGAACTCGACGTCGAGTGGATGGTGAAAGTCTACGTACGTCGCCCGAAACCTCATGCTTCTTCATAGTCTCAAACGTGACCTGCTCGATTTGGTCGAGGTAGCTAACCGTCATCAACAACGTCGTAATCAGTATGAGCAGAACGCGGGAACAACCCAACAGAGAACGCACATTTGCTGGAACTCTTCCATGGCCTTGGCCGGGTCCGTAATTCCCTCGGCACGGGCGTGCTTGAGCATCTCGGTCATGGCCTGCTCCATGCCCTTGGTCAGAATCGCCAAAATCTCGAGTGCCTTTTCTGGCGTGAGGTGGGACGGAATCTCGGGCGGGGGGAACACGCTGTGCATGATGACTTGGAGCTCCTTTTGGAGATTCGTAATCTCTTCGTCGTCGGCAAATCGCTCCAACGCAAGCTGAAACGCCTCGCGGTCCCAGCCACGCGCACCGACGACTTGCTGCTCAATGTTTTGCAGGATGCCCAAGAGCTGCTGGAGCAGCGTCTGCTTGTACTCTTCCTCGCCGAGCTCGACGTTCTGCGACTTGAGGTGCTGGCGGAACTGCTCATCGAGCTCGGGGAGTTGCGTCTGTGGGAAGTATACAGGACAGTCGCACCGTCAGTCATGAGCTTCTAAGGCACATATGACACTCATTTAACACGTACAAAGAGCTGCGCAATGCTGGCCTTAAGATCCATGAAGAACTGCGCAATCTCCTCCCGCGAGATGTCCTTGACATGCGTGGGCGCTGATGGAGACGACGACGATGCGTCCCACCACATCTTCCCCACGCCGATGAGAGCGCTGACGACGGCGACGCCGGCAAGCACACCGGTCACGTCGTTGGCATGGTATGCCGGAACGACGACCACGCGCGAAGGCGCCGAGAAGAGCGACTCCACCGAGACCGCTCGCGCCTGTGGAATCGAAGCCGAGGCGAAGGCAACGTGACGCGTGCGCGTCGACGCAGTGATAGGAGAGGCGGAGAAGCTTGAGGTGGAGGAAGAGACGGCACGCGTGGATCGCTGCGCCGCGCGGCGGAGGAGCGTGAGCATTGCCATTCTGGTGGGATCTGTGGAGCTCGTTGAGTTCCAATGGTGTGGTGGTCCTGATGCTAAACACCCAAATACCCAATCTGTTGAGATGAACGACTATAGGGTGATTTTATTCACCCAGAGTTGGGTCATCGGAGTGATGCCTAGAATAGGATAGATGATGGATTTTAGTACATACAATTAACATTAGTACACCACGTGTACTGTAGTACAGTACGCGTCAGCGAGGTGTTCAGACTGAACACCAACTGAGCTTCAGTTGGGGCTCTCCCAGCGTTTATCAGATTGGTTCCCGCGATCTCCCCGCGAGAGCAAGCTCGTCGTGAAACGTCGTGATGGAGAGCAGTTTGAACAGTACCCGCGGGAAGAAAGCGAGAACTACAGAATACAGCCTATATCCTGGATAGGATACGCGACATTATAGGGAGGGAGACAGAGGCTCCATGGGCTCGGAGTCCGATTTGGGCGGATTGCTATCCGCCGCCGATGTGGTCAGAAATCAGCGGTTTCTTGAGGGTGCTACGCCAGTGTCTTATCGATACAATGGTGGCTGCGGAAATTCCACAGTCCCCAGTTTGACCCTACAGTACTTGTCAACCCTTCGTAAAATCAATGCTGATTGAGTATAGAGAAATTGGACTCGGCATGAAGCGACAGTGTAAAACCACAATGCATGCTGAGAGCGCTGTCAGAGAAAGCAGTCCGTGACTTTGACCGCTTTCTCTGACAGCCCACCCAATCTTGGGATTCTTAAGAACAGTGGTCTCTTCACAACGTGACGAAATCTGACCAGTATGACTACAACGTGACGTTCCAAGTTGTGCACTCCGGATTGTGGACTTCTCGAGACGATCGAATCTTCGGGGTTTTGTACGGTGTACGCGTAAACTGCACACAGCGCAATCATTTCTTCCGGTTGAACGGTTGAACGGAGAAATGGTCTTCCTGCCACGCTGCTTCACGACGTGACGACGATGTGTCTGTGACCGTCGTTTGGATCATCCCGAGGCTGACACTGTGTGCTGTGTGAAGCGCATTTTGGAGCCATCTCATGCGAGTGAGTAACTACCGCAGTCAGCTAATAGCCGCGACGACGAGCTACAGTGAACCATTACACCACGGGACGGGAGACCACCGAGACGTGTACAGTACGTCACATCCTTTTTTCCTCTTTCACGCACATCAAGCGCGATGTTATATTAATAACACGCTGCCCGAGAGCGCGGCGACGGTGATGCTGCTAGGTATCTCTCGGGTTGAGAGGACACAGTATTAATACCTCGCCAACATTCGTTTTATTGGAGGTTCTCAACACGACGCTGCGGGTAGAACGAGTCAGACGCTCCCCACCCGCCAGCACGATTATCCGAGTCCAAAAACTGAGAAGAGCAAAGACGCCGCTCCCTCCTTTTCGCCCATTTACGCCATAAATCACAACTGCACTGGCCACCAACTAGGTTAATAGTGGTAGGCAATGTTACGACGCAACGGGTCAACTTGGCGTGCCACGCCTTGACCGTTCTGACGTGGCGACTCGGGCCCAGCCTCTGCTTGTCCACCTGCACCTTCGATGCATTCGGTTCTTCACGTGAAGCGTAAGTTAGTGCGCGGCCGCCTGCCCCGGGTCGCTCCCTCCAGCAGGTTTTGTGAGAAGCATACGCTGGAAGCAAGACTTCCGCCGTGGCTAGAATTCGCGGATTCCGCGAACTGATATTCTGACAGTAGTAGATACGGCACGCTCTTGACATCCACTTCAAGCCAGCGTTGTGTGGCCACCAAGATATGTGGTGGTATCTTCCCTGGCTGTGTCTTCCACGTGTTCGACTCGAGATCTACCGTGGAACCAGCTGATGGGTGAGAGCGGATAAGGAAGTCGCAGGACAGTGCCCAACTCATTTGGTCGAACGAGTCCTTTCGATAATAAATGGACCAAAGTGCGGACAGAGGTCACGTTTCAGCGATCCGGACAGAACGTACCTCGGCAGCCGAGGATCTGGCAGTGCCAAATCCAGCACACGGCGTGTCTGACACAGTGCTTTTTGCGTCGGGATCATGACCGGATTCTATCACTGGATCTGAGAGCGAGACAATGAAAAAACGGAAGAGCGGGACCTTCAACCTGCAGTTGAACACAACCAAAGCGGACTCCTTCGTGGAAATCAGCTGGGTCTTGAGAATTCGTTTTTGGGAGTGTCTCCTTTTTCGTCTTGGTGAGTTGATGTCGGGGTTTGGATTTGGTATAATTTCTAGGCTGTGAAAGAACGAAGCTTTCTGGTCTTCTTGTCAGGATATCTCTCTCCCGCAGCACCACAACTGTGACATCATTAACCAGAAAACTTGGGCTCAGTCTGTCTCACCCGCTTAGCACCCAGGTCCCTGGAAGCCACATTCTCCCACCAGCTGCAGCTTCTAAATTACCATGTGTGTGGGCGCTGTAGCCTCTGCCAGGCTCCACGCATGGATATTCGATGATACATGAGGAACGCCAATCACCCTGGGACACCCGCCGTCGAATGCACATTGCGATGGCTTTCGGATCAGCGCTCCCACTCGAGCTGGGAGTCCCAGCTCGAAATCGCCGTCCTCCATACGTAATCGTGTGAATCATACAGTTCTCTTCAGTTCTCTTGAGTTTCAAGTTTCCAGGGATGCAGCATTCTGATTGGGCCGCATCTACAGCAGCAAGAGAAAGGCCATCTAATGGGCGTGAAGAGTGAACTGGCCCTCTCGCCGCCAGCTGGTTCTTGATAAGAGACTGCGCTCCGACTCGAGAACGAAGCCTCTTGACCACACAAGCAAGCCCACGACGCGACGACCGGTCGATTTCCGGTCAAGCTGCGTTGCTTTGCTTCTTTGCTGCTGACGGCCGCTGGGATTGTACTGGCTGAAACCGCATTACATAACTCAATTTGCAGCGCGGCGAAGAAAGCCAAAAGATCCGAGACCCTCCACACCAAGCGATCCAACCTCGGACGCCCGCTTGGCCGCTCTCTTCCCCTTCTCTATTCGTCGCTCCTTAGCCACCATACACGCTTCCGCGTACGCCCCGCACTCGTCGTCGCCGCCTCCGTCGTCCACGTCGTCCTCCATCATGTCCACGGGTCTCCACGCCGCTCGCGAAGACCTCCACCTGCCGCAAATGACCGGCGGACAGAGCTACCTCCACGGTGACGCGCCGCATGGCATGCTCTCCAAGCCCCTCTCGCTTAGCCCGCGCACGTTCGGCATGGAAGATTTGCGCGACTTTTGCGGCCCGCTCGGCACGTTCAAGACGGGCCTCACGCCGCGTGTGTTCAGCACCGGCCTCACGCCGCGCTCGGGCTTCACGCCCCGATTCACGACTGGCTTCACGCCACGCATCGCAACGGGCGGACTCGGCGGACCTGACACGAACTCGTTCTTCAACCGCAACACTGGATTCTCGCCGCCGCGCCAGAGCGATGGCGTTTCCAAGATCTCGCCTACGGGTTTCACGCCCAAGGACATGTCGGGCATGAAGGCCGCCCCGATGCGATTCCCCAGCACGTTCGCGGGGACTCCGCAGAAGATGGAGCCGCAGCACCACCACCAGCAGCAGCAAATGTCGCAGCCGATGCAGCACAAGCAGATGCACGCGCCGCAGCAGCACCACATGCAGCACATGCAGCAACACCAACAACAGCAGCCGCACCACCAGCAGCACCCCGAGATGAACCACATGAGCATGATGTACGACTACATGCACCATCGCCCGACCATCCCGCAGCAAAATATGATGGTCTCCAAGCCTCAGCAGAGCGTCAGCCCGACCATGTCGGAAGACGGCGACCCGGAGGACCTCGACGAACGCCGGCGAATGAAGAACCGCGAGCGTGTGCGCAAATGCCGCAAGCGCAAGCAAGACCGCCTTAACTTCCTCGAGGACCGCACCGCCGAACTCGAGAAGGAGAACGGTAACCTCAAGTCCAAGCTTGCTCGCAAGATCGGCGCCAAGTTCGAGCCGCTCAGCGAGGCTCAGTTGAAGGAGCTCCGCAAGAAGCAGAACACGACACTCTCGTCGTACGTTCGCGCCTACAACGAGAACACGGACTTCGCCACCGGTGCCAGGGCTGTGTGGGCCGAGAACGCCGAGATTGTCTATGGCCCCAACGGCGCGAGCGTTGCTGGTATCGAGTCGATCATCGCTCAGAAGTCGGCCAGCACTGCCGTCTTCAACCAGTACAAGATCAAGAACTACACAGTTCAGTGGAAGGAGTCAATTCACGAGAAGTGCCTCGTGAACTGGGAGCTGGAGGTCACCGTGAAGAAGAACGCACCCAAGAACGTGCCGCTGACGGCGCCGTTCGCGGACATCAACGCGTACTTTGCCGAGAACGAAGTGATCACGCTTCACATGATCTCGCACGTGACCTTTGACGAAGGCAAGATCGTCGAAGAGATCCGTCAGCTCAACCTCTCGCGAATGGCCGACTCCATCTTCTCTAAGTTTGCTGCCGATGCCGGCAAGGCCTCGGAGATCCTGCGCTGCCTCATGAAGGCGTAAAATGTGACATCCGATCATGTTCCAACCCGCGTTCGCGGAGTACCTAGCAGAAGCGTTTCGTCCCTTCGTCTTTGATGGAGAAGGAGAGCACCGCCGAGTAGATTTTCCAAAACGACATACACTGATGTAATATAGTAACTCTAGTCCCTCTCTCATCCTTCCATTTCTCCATCCTTGACGTTTCAAGACTCGAGTCGCTATTGGTATTCTAAGGAACCAAATGGCCTCCGCATGCATCCACACGTACTGAACGTCTATCAGCTCCGTAGCATGGCTACTTTGAAAAAGGCAGTCCTCCGTTCGGAGTCGTATGTTTGGCAACGCCTGGATTCCGCATCATTCCACAAGACCGTTAAGAAAGCCGTAAGCAAGGAAAGAATCAGCAGCCTACGCACCACTGAAGACCGAACCCAACGTCGCGAGATTGTTGGCATCGATGATCTCTTGCGGGACATCTTGCAACTCGTTGAGCTCCTGACGGTACGTCCAACAAGGCTAGAATGAGCACCAGATAGGTTTCCTTTCCGGTGGGGTTATTGACATACCTCAATCTCCTTGAACGAGCCAATGTACTTGGTGTCGGTGCCGTCCACATTCTGGACAAACACCTGTGGGTAGTTTCCGCGCACGCCACTCACTTCAAAGTAGCGGTCACGCGTTGCACGGTTCTCGTCCATGCTGCAGTCAACCTCCGTGAAGACGATTTTGTTGCCCGTGAGGATTTGGCGGGTCTTTTGGATTTGGTGCTTCTGGTCAGCGTTCGACGACATCGACGACGTCAACAACACACACTCCTATGTATAGCTTTACGTTAGTTCATCATGAAGACCACCGATGGCCGAGGCGAGAGAGTGCACGCTGCGCACGAGATGACCCCACCTTGGTCGCCATGGTCGTTGGGTTTCTTCGAAGATGACGGTGGGGGGAAACCAGGCAATATTCTCATCTAAGTACGATTAGATGAGAATGTTGGTTGCTACGGGGACACAGTGGCATGCCTTGTAGGTACGATTGGTGCATAAGTTCGCTTGGTGAGTAAAGTTGGTGAGGTACAGTGGAACTCCGTTTAGGTACGATGTGAGCTACTACTGTAACCGCTGTACGATAACCCTGCGGTTGTGCCTTGCATGGTCTCGTGGTTGCTGCCAGGTGGCTATGCAGTGGCACGCACTGGCTCCAGGGATTGCCATTTTGCAGTGGGGCACTTTGCATGGCGAGGTCTGGTAGAGGGTTTGTCGGACTCAACAGCGCCCTTATTTAAGGAATTGACCAAGAATAACAAACGGAACAGAGGGATGATGAACTCGGGGGTAAATCCGCTTCCTCAGAATGCTCCTTCTGGATTACTGGTGATCACGCAACCACCCTCCCTCGCTCAGCTCTGCCTGCTTGGCCCAGAGGCGGAATTCCACGCCCGGATTTGCAGTGCTGCTCTCCACTGCAGAAATTCTGCGGTGCCGTTTCGCCAACGTATTCGCCATTTGCTGCATCAGTCCCATTGCAGGAGCTCATTGGTAGCCAGTGGGCCAATCGTCGAATCGCATCCGTTCGACAGCGCACTTTGGCCCCTTTAGCTCGTTCTCTTATTGGCTACAGTAGCTGATTAACGGACTATTTCATCCAATTGTGATTCTGATCACTCCTATTAATGAACGGAAACTCTCTGATAATGTAGCTGGTTGCTACATAAGGGTTCGGATGGTCGGCTCGTTTGCGTCTTGCCATTGGGGGCAACGATGCACCATCAGCTGCCCATTGGAATGGCTCCAGCGGCGCGCATCGCATCGCAGCGGCGGAATAGCAGCAGGGGTGTGTCCCATTGACATTCCCATTCTTGTCCTCTACTTCTGGGGGCTTCTTCTCCGTGCCGCGTTGGCAATTCGCAACTTGACTCAACGACCTCTCGTCTCGTTGCGATGGCATCTCTTCGCCACGGCGTTCTACGTCTGCTGCTGGTGCTACTGGCACTCGTGAGCATCTCCCACACGGCCGCCAAGTCCTCGGTTGACCTCGCCGAAGATGCCACGGACGCCGGCGCTGTCGAGACTGCGTACCGCTGTGACGCTGCGCTCGATTGTATGGACGCCAACCTCCACGGTCATGTCTGCCGCGATCACGTATGCGTGCCCGACAAGCTTTTCCCGCTCTCCCGCACCGAGATCTACGGCTCGATCGCAGCGTTCCTCGCCAACATTCTCGCTGCCGGGTCGGGTCTTGGTGGTGGCGGCCTGCTCGTGCCCGCGTACATTCTCACGATGGGGCTATCATCCCACGAGGCCATCCCGCTGTCCAAGGCCACGATCTTTGGCAGCTCGATCGCGAGCTTCCTCATCAACGTGCGCAAGCGCCACCCGCTCTCGCGCGACCGCCCCTTGATTGACTACGAAACCGTGCTGCTGCTCGAGCCCATGACGCTCGCAGGCACAATCATTGGCGTCAACATGAACAAAGTTTTTCCCGAGTGGCTCATCACTGTGTGCATTGTGTGGCTGCTCACAAAGACGAGTCTGCGCACGTATGCCAAGGGAATCTCCATCTGGAAGCAAGAACGCGCGGCCGACTACAAGATACTCGCGGACATCGTCAACTACTGGAAGCTGCTGCCCAGCCAGAGCAACTTCAAGCAGTTCCAGGCCGTGGCGCGTGCCTACCTCAAGTGGAAAACGTACAAGCGGCCAACGCCTTCCATTACCTCGTCTACCAAAGTCGTGGGCAAGACGCTGGAGATGCCGAACCCACAGGAAGATGACCGGTCGTCGCTCGCGAGCACTGTGCTTTCCATCAATGACCTCGACGATGACTTGGACCTGAGCGACAATGCCAGCGAAGAAGAGACTCTCATGAACGCCGGCGTTCAGAAGAGCCACTTGCTCATTGACCACATGCCCACTCTGGACGAGCTCAAGGCCTACAGAAGCCGCGTCCCGTACGGTGATCTCGTCGTGCTCTTCATGACATGGATTGGATTGGTTCTCTTCTCGCTTGCCAAGGGCGGCCACGGAAGCCCCAGCATCATTGGACTCGCGTGTGGCAGCTTGGGCTACTGGCTGCTCGTGGCCCTGTCGTTCCCATTTTTCGCATTTGCGACTCTTTACTACGGCATCAAGATCGCGCGTGTTCACCGGTTCCTCCAGGCGTCCGGGTACGAGTACCTCAAGGGTGATATGGTCTGGGATCGCGCGGCTGTGATCAAGTATCCGGCGTTGTGCACGGCCGCTGGTTTGGCGGCTGGACTCCTGGGCATTGGCGGCGGGATGGTGAAGGGTCCGCTTCTGTTGGAGATGGGCCTGTTGCCGCAGGTCGCGTCGGCGACCTCATCGTCGATGATCCTCTTTACGTCGTCGGCGACGACCATCCAATTTATTGTGTTGGGCACGCTGTCTGTCGATCACGCGCTGTGGCATGGCCTCATTGGGTTTGTCGCGGGTGTTATCGGCCAGTATGGGGTGTCATACCTCATCAAGAAGTACCGCACGGCCGCGTTCGTGATCTTCCTCATCGCTGGCGTTGTCGGCTTTAGCGGCGTGATCATGGGCGTGCTCGGCGCGCATAAGATCGCGGTCACAGGTTTTGGCGGCTTCCGCTCGCTGTGTCACGCTCCACACCCGTAGAAAGACGTCGGAAGCTCTTTGCTGTATTCGTAAATTATCTAATGCCAACTACGATCGCCTGGCCAAAAGCTGGATCTTGAAGATGGACGCTGGAAGAATAGTTCGTTACGACCATGGCGGTGATGTATTGAAGGAGTGTCTTGATAGGCCAGTGGGTGGGCGGATGGGGTATTTCGTTCTGTGGCATTTTCCGCGGGACCTACCCGCGCTTGTTCGCGCCGTCGCTGGTTGCCTGGTGGCGTCCAATTATCCCAAGACAGACAGCATGATCATCGGAACCAACGGCATTTACAGAAGACAACAGTTCGTTTTGGAAAGCAAAAGCAAACCCACTGGCCTTTCAGTTTTATTCGCTTCACCCTCTTGTGTCATTGTTACCACGCGCTCCAGTCGCTGCAACGCCACGCCGCCACGGCATGAGCAGAGCGGCGAGCCAGCAGTGTCCGAAGCGTGCGCACCACCGACTGGCATCGCACCAGGAATTCAGCACCTCTTATTATTGAACACAGCTGACTAGTATCCTCCTCCAGAAGAGTCGAAGGTTTACTTCTTGCCACCCGTGATCGCAGCGAGCATGCCCACGACCTGGCGACGACGGCCCGTGGTCTTGGTGTGCTGGCCACGCACCTTGAGGCCCCACCAGTGACGGAGACCACGGTGGACGGCGATCTTCTTGAGGCGCTCCAAGTCGTCACGGAGCTTGCTCTGCAGGTTGTTGGCGACCGCCTGCGAGTGCTTGCCCGTCTTGTAGTCCTTCTTACGGTTCAAGAACCAGACCGGGATCTTGAACTGGAGCGGGTTCTGGATGATGGCCACGAGACGCTCAATCTCATCGTTGGTGAGCTCACCAGCACTGTGCACGGAAGCCTTAGTTTTCAGAGAGGGGTTCCCCATGGTGGAAACTGAAGTGAAACGCACCGCTTGGTGATGTCGACTTCGGCCTTCTTGCAGATCATGATCGAGAAACGACGACCGACACCCTGGATGGCCGTGAGGGCCACCCACACCTTGCGACGACCGTCGACGTTGGTGTTGAGGATACGGAGAATGTGCTGGAAGTCTGGTCCAATGACAAGCGACTATACGAGTAGCACGCAGATCAGTCTCTCTGTTCAGTTTATTGCCTGAGCATGGCCCGGAGGAGCACGAGAGCGGGGAGAGAGAGAGGCGGGAAAAGCGCACGAAAATGTATCCAGATCCGATACTCGAAGTCGATGCCACGTCTCAACGGAGCTGCAACAATTCCAACACGATCCACGCGCAATCCATCGCACATCCATATGGGACAGCTCTCGAGGCGGATGCTGTTCACGTGCTCGACAAAAGCTGTGATTTCGCATCGCGGTTGAATTGTTCGTACTGTCGAATAGATCCACTCTTGCTGCTTGTGAGCTCGTCGCCACGGCTCGCAGCAAGCGTCCACTGCAACCGCGAACGCTTCGCGACCACTTCTCTCCGCTCCTCTCTCCTCTGCTCTCGCGCCACCGCGGCACCACCGTCACGCAGCCACACTTACCATGGTTGCTGCTTTTCCTGTGGCGATGGGAATAAAGGTGGAAACCGGAAGCTCCGTGTCGAGGCGACTGGTATTGAGGGAACTCACTTGCTTTGAGTATGCACAGAAATGACTGGCAGTCGCGAAGCTGTCGGAGTGTTGGCCAGTTAAGGCGGGGCGGGATAGGTGAGCGATCCACCAATCAATAGTCTCTATCCCGATAATTTCACCCAATCCAACAATGGACAGGCACTGTGTTACCTGTAATCATGGATACCGCATATAAGAGGTATCTGCGATGACTACTATGAGCCCTTGAATAGAAGGTCTCTGGGGTGGCGTAATTACGCATCTCCATTTGGATCGCCGATCGATTTTTACGCATTGAGAGCTTTCATGCAGTTTGAAGGGGAAACGAAATCTTCGGGATCTCGCAAAGGAAACCCAAGGGAGGGAGGAAACTCAAGAACCGCGACCTGCCAAGATGACTGATTTCCGACGCACGCTCAACACCTTTGGCGACGCGTTCCCCGTGAGCGACGACGCGAACCACGGCGGCTTCAACTTTGACAACTGCCGTCGCAATGAGCTCATCATGGCAGCTGGAGGCGGCAAGGGCCCGGCGATCAAGGCTATGAAGACGGGCACCACGATCGTCGGCGTTCTGTACAAGGTGGTGGTCGTTGCCAATGGAGGAAACGTTTAGTTGCTGACGGTTAGTGGTATGTAACAGGACGGCGTTGTGCTGGGTGCCGATACGCGCTCCACGGGCGGCAGCACGGTACAATCAATCTGCTTGGATTGCTGGCATGTCGTGTTGGGAAGCCGCCAACTAACAGAATATGCCTGTTGGTTTGTGGCTGTGAGTAGGTGATGGACAAGAACTGCGAGAAGATCCATTACATCGCGCCCAACATCTACTGCTGTGGTGCCGGCACGGCGGCTGACACGGAGAACACGACCGGTGCGTCTACGGAACTCTAATCTAACGGACGAGGCCGTACTAATCGGCGAGATTTCCAATGGGTATAGCTTTGATTTCGTCGCAGCTTGAGCTCCACCGACTGGTACGATGCACCCATCTCAAGGAGCCCCCTCACCTGATTTGCTAACAGTGGAGTGTTGTAGAACACGGATACGGAGTCGCGTGTGTCGACAGCGATGACGCTCCTCAAGCGCATGCTGTTCCAGTACCAGGGACACGTCTCGGCGGCGTTGGTGCTCGGCGGTGTGGACTGCACTGGGCCGCACCTGTACACGGTGTACCCCCACGGCAGGTGAGGAAGTTGAGCAGCCTTCGTGGTCGTATTAAGGCATTGGCTAATGGATAGGTTTCCCGTAAACTAGCACGGACAAGCTGCCGTTCGTGACCATGGGCTCGGGTAGTCTGGCGGCCATGTCCGTCTTCGAGAACGGCTACAAGGACGGCCTCACGGAAGCGGAGGCTAAGAGACTCGTGCAGGACGCCATCCTCGCTGGTGTCTGGAACGATCTCGGATCGGGCAGCAACGTGGATATCACCATTATCAAGCGCGTCAACGGCGTCGTCGAAGTCGTCCAGGATATCAACTCGATCACGCCCAACAACGTAGCGGATCTTCGCTCGCAGATCGAACGAGACATCGTCACGTCCATTCCGCGTGGGGCGACGCGTACGTTGGCTTTTGTTCACGGTTGAAGTTAGATGTCCCTGTTGTGTCTGAGTTGTCTTTGCTTTCTGATTGTGTACAGGCGTGTTGAGCTCCACGTTTGAGCCGTTCCCCATCGTCGTTGAAGAAGCTACTCCGATGGAATTATAAGCAAATCCATGACCTTGGAAGGCCCACCCGACTCGTATGATCCCAAGGCGTCTTTCACTAGAGGAAGCCACTTTCTTTTTTTGCTCAAGAAAGAGAATGGAGAAGCAAAAATGCATACGCCGTATTGTTTCCTGCTTGGGATCTTCATCCGTTCAAGCATTCTGTATGGCGGGCAGTATCTCGGCCGTGAGCTCTAGCTTTTCCGTGACGTCAACGGGCAGCGCATAGACTGGGTGCACGTTTCGGATCGACTCATACTCTGGGTGCGAAGCCTTTTCGGTCTCAAAGTATCCCAGCATGACGAGCCCACAGATGCCAAAGAACGTGTGAAACACATCCGCGACGTTGCCCGGGCGGTCCGCGATGCCTCCATCCTCCAGATCTTGACAGTCGAGAATGTAGTCGATGAGCTTCTCCTTGTTGATCCAGTCGAGCTTGCCGATCATAATGAGACTCGAGATGTTCCACCAGCTGTAGCAGACATCGGACTGCTTCTCCGGACGCCCATTGAGCCCTCCAGAATCACACTGGCGTTCGCAAAGCCACCAACCGAGCAGCTCATCATCAACGTACTACAGATTCTCAGCCAGCATTAGTTTTCAGCAATATCAACAAGCATGCCGATGATCGGCGCGGCACAGTACCTGCGAGACTGCCTTGCCGATGGACAGTGCGCCCACGGCCGTGAAGATGTGGCCGCCATGGGACTCACAGCCTGACGAGATGTCACGAAAGCATCAGCGTCATGAGATGAATGAGAAAGTGGGACGACGACTACCGACCTGGAATGTTGCCAAAGCCGCCGTCAAAGTTGCCGCACGAGTGCACATAGGCCATGGCCTTGGGCACATCGACGAGGTCTTGGCGCTTGAGAATGGACAGCACCGACAGCGCGCAATACGTAAACTTGGTGTCGATTTCGCACCACTGATCCCCGCCAAACGACCCGTCGGGCTGCTGTAATCCGGCAACGAACTGCGCCGTCTTGTCGGCATCGATGCGGTCCAGCGCGTTCAGCATCGCGAGCGTGAGCAGCGCGTGGAGTGTGTACAGCAGATGTCGGTCGTGACCAATGTTCCCGCCGAAGCCGCCTTCCGGGTGCTCGCACTCGAGAATCCACGCGACGATCTCCTCGGGTCCCATGGCCTCTTCGTTTCCGAGCAGCGCCATGGCGCCGACGCCCCAGTACATGCCGCTGACGCGCATGTGCTCAGTCATACATGATTCAAAGTCTTCCTTCTTGTTCTTGAGGCCCACGAGGTACTTGAGGTGGAGCGCCAGATCGAACGCCTTGCGCGGCGTCGCCATAGTGTCTCTGTGGGCGATCTTTCACGAGATGGCCCCTTCCGATCATGAAGTGTTTTTACACAGGGACAGGAGTGTACACTATCCGTAAATAGTGTGGTTCAACACGAAGTCACCCATATTATGTTCACCACGCTAAATATTTGATGACGCGATCATTTCGCAAATTCGATCTTTTCGTGCTTCACGCCACCGTGGCCAGCCCCTCCACTCAAGGGGCTTCCGCAATCACGGTGGAGCAATCACGGTGGAGGCTCCACGATATTCCGGCGCTTGGATCTCGAGTTGGATAGCCGCTCGAGTGGACCATTCTAGAAATCGCCTTCAAGTGCCCAAGTCCTCCTTCTCCTCCTCCACACCACTACACCAACATGCCAGCGTACCCCAAGCTCAAGCTCGTCTACTTCAACGCGGCAGGCCGCGCTGAGAGCGTGCGCCTCGCGTTCACCATTGGCGACGTACCGTTCGAGGATGAGCGCATCTCGCACGCTGAGTTCAGCGCGCGCAAGGCGTCGCTCCCTTACGGACAGACGCCCGTGCTCGAGGTCGACGGCCAGGTACTCGCGCAGTCGCAGGCGCTGCTCCGCTACGCCGGCCGGCTCGCCAACTTGTACCCGGCCAATGACGCGCTCGCGGCACTCAAGGTCGACGAGATCCTCAGTGTCTTTGACGAGCTCCAGGACAAGATGGGTCCATCGTTCCGCGAGCAGGACCCGGACAAGAAGAAGGCGCTGCGAGAAGAACTCGCGACCAGCATTCTGCCTCGCTACCTCACGCGCATTGAAGCACGTCTCACTAAGATGAAGGAGTACCCCGTCTTCCAGGCCAAGAACGACGTGTTCATCCACGAAATTGTGGTCTTTGCGTGCGTGCGCGTCCTGCAGAACGGCGTGCTGGACCACGTGCCTACAAACGTGGCCGACGGCTACGCCGAAATCAATGCCACCGCGACCAAGATCCGCGAGCACCAAAAGGTCAAGGAGTGGTATGCCAACCCGCGCAACGTCGTGCCTAAGCTCAAGCTTACGTACTTCCCCAGTGCCGGTCGTGCGTCACCTATTCGCTTGGCGCTCCACATTGGTGGCATCGAGTTCGAAGACGAGCGCATTGACCGCGCCGAGCTTGAGAAACGTCGCGAGGCGGAGAGCCTGCCGTTTGGTCAGTTGCCTGTGCTTGAAGTCAACGGTGACGTCATGGCACAGTCATTGCCGATCCTGCGCTACGTGGGTAGCCTCACGGGCTTGTACCCGGTCAACGACGCGCTGCTCGGGCTGCGCATCGACGAGATCCTTTGTCTGATTGACGATTTCTACAACGCCATGGCCCCGACGTTCCGCATGGAACCGGAGGCGCAGATTGCGGCGCGCCAGGCGTTGCTTGAGGGCGACTTGGGCAAGCAGCTCGCGGCTGCCGACAAGCGAGTGGCATCGTGGGGCACGCAGTACGCGGTTAGCGCCGAGCTCACGGTCGCGGATCTTGCGCTCCACGGTGTTGTCCTTGGTCTCAAGGCCGGTCACCTCAGCGGCATCCCGACCACTTGGGTCGACGCGTTCCCGCACTTGATCCGCATCTTCAACCAGGTCAACGAATCCGCCAAGGTCCAGGAGTACCGTCAGACCAAGGAGTTCTAAGTGTCGGGGATAAAGTCCCAATCGCAATTTGTTCGAAATGCATTGGTGTCACGGTAAAACGGTAGAATTGATACCAAATTCAACAGTAATCGATCTGACCAATGTTGCTGAGATCCGAGATGGCGATCTGCCTTTCATGGGTACAGTTTCAGTCTCCCAACTGCAATGTGCAATTAACCCATGAACCCAACGGGGGTCTGAAGGGCGCCATTCAGACGAAAAAAGCGACCCCAACAAACTTGCATTTGGCACTTTACGATACCCTACAAGAGTCCTGAGGTCCCTCCCTCCATTCTACTGGGCGAAGAACAGTATGAGTACGCAAGGTGGTTATCACAAGCTGTGGAGAGTCGCTTCGTTGTTGCCGGAGTTTCTGAGTATTTATTCTCGAGTTTCCCGTACAACAGAATCCATCAACCGACTTCAGGCAGATATCCGAGTGCATTGTGCTGCGGGGCGGATTTTGGACGCCGCAGAATCACAAAGGCTACTCGCGGAGTTGTACGAATCAGTCAACAATCAAGAAGCCGCCTTGGAAGCCTACCGTCTGTCGGCCGCGTACTTCTCGCAAGAGAATCGCGAGTCATCTGTCACCAATATGCAGCTGAAGGTCGCGCAGTGCTGGGCGCTGCTTGAGCGATACTATGATGCGATACAGGTCTTGGAGGTGCACGCGAAGCAGTCCCTCGAGTCCCATCGTTCTGATGGGATGATGCACCTGCTGAGCGCTGGCATTTGTACCCTGGCGAAGAACGACCTCTCGTTGGTCCACACCAAGTGGCAGGAGTACCAAGGTATTGACGACTCGTTTGCGGACAGCCGTGAGGGCGCGCTTCTCCAGGTGCGTACAGGAACTGCGGAATATAAACGCATTTACCCTAGCGCTGGACAATTTGTGGGTGCATTCAAAGGCGTTGGTGGAAGCCTACGAGAGCACCAACAGTGAACGTTTGGCGGAAGACGTGTACGCGTTTGACAAAACAACCAGGCTTGACCCCTGGCACATAACCATTCTCTTGCGGATCAAAGATCGAATCTCGGGCGAAGAGTGACGACGCGTGCGGATCCGTCTCACGGTGAGCCAACCCACTTTGTGTCGTTGAAGTGGGACTCACACTACGCAAAAATAGATATGCTCCGTAAAACCAGCAGTCATTTGTTTTGAGCGGTTTTTTAGGATGTAAAAGTGATTTAGGCTGGTTCGGTCCCCCTTCTGGTGGGTACGTTGTACAGTTGTGTAACCGTATCCGGGATACACTGAGCATCCTCCAAAGAGAAACGAGCCTCTTGTACCGAAGCTTGTAGAGGCGAAACCGAGGCCAGTTGACAAGAAGCCGCAGAGCACGTGAACATGTCGGCAGAGGCAAAGGCCGCGGACTACTACGCGCAGGCGCAGAAGGCGCTGAAGAAGACATCGTTCTTCTCGTTTGGCTCGGGCTCGCAGAAATTCGAGGACGCCAGCGATCTCTTTGAGAAGGCCGGTAACCAGTACAAGGTCGCGCGGAAATGTACGTGGCTGAGGGGGTCATTACGTGGAGGGAGGAATAAGCTCATAGAGGGTGCGACGTGTGAGCAGGGCAAGAAGCCGCGGACGCGTACGCAAAGTGCGCCGAATGCCAGGTACGTGGATGCGACTCCTTGATATACAAACAGGAGTTGCTGTGAGATCTGACTCTATGGGATGGTATTGGTGTGGGGGATTCCACAGATGAAAATCAAGGAGAGCTCACGAGCCGCCCAATTCTACCAGACTGCGGGCGAGGCGATGGCGAAGGTCCACCCTCAAGGTGAGCAGTGGAGGGGCACCGTATCTCTATCGCCTGCGGACTAATGGCGATCTCTTCTCATGCGTAGACTCGATTGACTACTTCAAGACTGCGATTGTCATGCTGTGTGAAGCCGGTCGCTTCTCGAACGCGGCAAAGCTGCAGAAGCAGATTGCCGAGGTGTACGAAGGCCAGGACAACAAGGAAGACGCGCTCGAGGCGTACCGCCAGGCCGCCGACTACTTTTCGGGCGAGAACCAGCAATCGTCGGCCAACAACATGCTGCTCAAGGTCGCGCAGTTGTCGGCGCAGCTCGGGCGATACGATTCGGCGATGGAGATTTACGAGAGCATCGCCAAGGCGTCAATGGACTCGAACCTGCTCAAGTTTAACGCCAAGAACCACTTGCTGAACGCTGGTATCTGCGCGCTCGCGACGAGCGATCTCGTGCTCGTGCAGATGAAGTCGCAAGAGTACCAGGAGATCGATTACACGTTTGGCGACAGCCGCGAGGGCAAGTTCCTTCAGGTACGGACCAAGTGTGGACCAGGACTCCTTCTGCGTGTGCGATCTGAGTGGTTTGATAATCATTAGGCAATGTTCCAAGCGTACGAGAACTTCAACGGCGACGCGTTCTCGGATGCCGTGTACCAGTTTGACACGATCTCCAAGATTGAGCCGTGGAAGATTTCGATTCTCTTGCGTGTCAAGGAGGGAATTGTTGGGGAGACCGAGGCCACGCAGGACCTGACGTAGGCGCATTGTATTCACCAGCATGGGGTCGCGGGAGCGACGTCGAGTCCGTCAACCGATTAGGAGCCTCGATAACACACACATCATCATACACAGCGAAAAATCCACGAATGGTGTTGCTGGAGTTAAATAGGCTATTGCCATTCAGTCGTCGTCGTCATCGCCAATGATACTCTTCTTCTCGGAGAACTTGACTGATGGCGACGTCAGCGGTCCTTGCACGGCAAAGTAATAACGCTGGTACGCCGGGGGGATGCCGCTCGGCATGGTGGTGGCATTGGAAGTCTGTTGCGGCAGTTCTATCGGCCCAGGTCGTGGCAAGGCCAGCACGGGCGAGCGCTTGAGACCGGGAAAACTCTCGTCCTGTGTGAGCGCGATCCGCTCTTCTTCCTACAGACTGAAGAGTCAGACACTTGCGCTTTTTTCCCCTCTATTCGCCACGAGGCGTCCTCACCATCATCCGCTGGTTGAGCACAAACCAGGCGGGCAGTTGCTGCGGCAGCGTGACGAGATCCACGTCGAAGAGCTCAATGAACTGCTCGTTCTCAAAGCGCGTCTTGATACTGCTCGCCAGGTTGCGGTACTATACGCAAACGACCACGAAATGAGTCAAACCCAAGCGATCAGCGCACCGTACATCAGTCACCTTGTCTATTGTCGCCGTGAGACTCCAGTTCTGGAGACGGCGCAAGCAGCCGATCACCGTGCCGGCAAAGTGGACACCCGTTCTGCATAGAATCGCAGTTAGTACAGGGGACGCCAGGAATACTGCTAGTTGCTATGCAAGACTCACTTGCACATGACCATGATCGGATGGCGGCGCTCGTCGAGAATGCACTCAATGGCCTCTTTCGTCATGCCCTCGGAGATGCCCTTCCAGGGCGTAGCGGAGCGGTATTTCATACCCAAGTGAATCACATTGATGTCTTTCTCCTTGAAAAACTCCACAAGTTCGCGCGAAAGCTCATCGTACGATAGGTACACGACCGTGTTGAGCTGCAGCGTCGCGAGAAACGGGAAGGACGACGCGTCGCACTTGTTGGACCGATAGACACGATGCTCGACGATCTCAAAGTACGCCGGCGGATTCAGCGACGGGAGCGTGCTAAACACGGGTGGTGGTGGAGGAGGAGGAGGAGGGAGTGAGGTTGCTGCTGCTGACAGCGCGGAAGACGACGATGCGTCCGTGGAGATCGCGAGGCCGAGCTTGCCTATGTGCTGCATGTTGCTCCTCGTATTATCTTGGGCCAACTTGGAGATCGTGCGCACTTAGTCTGTTTCGGCTACTAAGTGCGCCTTGAAGAGACTGTGCCCACATGAACTTCAGTATGTTGCGCTCCTCCATCCTCCACCACCCTATTTCTGTTCCTCTGTTTTCTTCTTTCTGTTGGGTTGCGGGTGTTGGGCAGTTTGGCTTTAGGGGACTCGTCGCGTGTGTCTGAAGCCAGGAGCGAAAACGGGGCAACAGAGCGAGATCAGGCGAAATCTCAAGCAAAGCGGAGAACAGATCGCGAGCTGAGGGGAGATCCAAGAAACCAACATGGCGCGCAAGAAGAAGTCGGCGATGAAGAAGAAGAGGGCTTCGGGTGGTGCCGCTGTGGAGGTGGGGGCGGCTACGGCGGAGGAACCCATTGCTATGGGAGAGGGAAAGATGATGCTGGAGGAGGAGGTGGACGAAGGGAACGGCACGGACGAATCTTCTCTCGTGTCGTCAGCGGTGGTGGAGAACGAGGAGGACGAGGTGGTGCTGGAGAACGGAGGAGAATCGGCATCGTGTTGCGCAGATGGAAGTTGCGCGAAAGAAACCCCCACGGTGGAGCCGCCAGTGGAGATTGCCGCAGAAACGTCGACGGAGGAGGACGTAGTGGGGGAGATGGCGATGGAGGACAACAGTTGTGCTTCCAAGGGCTGTTGTAGCGGCGGAGGACAAGAGTCTCCTCCTGTTGTACTCAATGAGCACGCGGTGGAGGAGCTGGAGGCGCAGCCTTGCACAACTGGATGCTGCGGAGAGAAAGCGGACCCTCCTCCTCCACTCCCCTCCGCCGAAACCACCAGTGGCGGAGGGGCGTGCTGTTCGAACGTGCAAGACGGCGACGGCGTCGTCGACACCTGTTGCAGCTCTCCCCCGCCTCCTCCTCTCGCCACCGCCAAGGAATCCCCCTGCTGCGCGTCCTCCTCCACTGGCTGCAGCAGTAAGAGCAAGGCCCCTGTATCCTCCTCCTCCTCCTGCTCTGCCACACCGAAGACCATGGCAGACCGTGTCAAGGCGCTCAAGTCGGACCGTGAAAACCTGCTCCGCCATCCCACTCCGTCCCTCCCGTCCGCGCCCTCGCGCGGCGGCCTCCGCGTCGACACGCTGCGCCTCCGCATCGGCGGCATGACCTGCAGCGGCTGCTGCACGCGCATCGAGTCGTTTCTCTCCGAGCAGCCGGGCATCTTTGGCGTCAACGTGTCCCTTCTCACGAGTCGCGGCGCCGTCGACTATGATCCGAATGCACTCTCCCCAGAGTATATCGAGACGCTGGTTACGACGCTCGGGTTCACGGCCGAGTCCATGCCCAGTGACACGCTCGCTGCGGTCGTGCTCTTCGTGGGGCGCGACCCGCCGCAGCGTGTGCGTCAAAAGCTGCTGGGCATCGAGGGCGTCGTCTCTGTGCGCGATTACTCCAAGCAGCACCAGAGCCAGAGCAGCAGCAAGCCACTGGACCTCGCGACGGCTGGTCAGAATAGCGTGCTAGTCGAGTACGACCCCGACGTGCTCGGTGCGCGCACTCTGGTGCGCAAGCTGTCGGCGTCCATGGGCGGCTTCCACGTGCAGGCATCCGCCCCGCGGCCGCACACGGTCGAGTCGGAAGAGCAGGACGCCGCCAAGTTCGCCGTGCTCTTACTGTGGAGCTGTCTGCTTTCGCTTCCCGTGCTCTTCGTGGCGTACATTGCTCCCCTTCTCGGTGCCGATGTGCAGGCCGCAGTCGCTCGTGAGATTCTGGTCGGTCTCAGCTGGCAAGACCTGGTGGGCTTTATGTGCGCGACGCCCATTCTCTTGGTCGTCGCCTACCCGATCCACGAGAGCGCGTTCCTCGCCCTGCGCTTCAGCTCGCGCGTGACCATGGACGTGCTCATCTCGCTCAGCTCGTGCCTGGCCTACTCCTTCTCGCTCGTGACCATCGCGCTGCGCGTCCTGCAGCTGCTGCCAGTGTCGTCACCAGCGCCAGCGCCAGTGTTAGCGCCAGAGTCGTCACCACTGTCGTCGCCACTGCCGTCGCCTCTGCCACCACAATCGCCCACCACCAACAACGTAGACGAGACGTTCTTCGAAGTCACGACGCTGCTCATCACGCTCATCTTGCTGGGGCGATACATGGAGAAGATCGTCAAGGCCAAGGCCTCGCATAGCGTCGACGCGCTGCTCAAGGTCCAAGCCAAGACCGCCATCTTGCTCGAGCCAACGGAGAACCGCGAGTCGTACATCGACGTCCTGCTGGTCGAGCGCGGCGACCAGCTCAAGGTCTTGCCCGGTGCGCGCGTGCCCACGGACGGCGTCGTCGTGGAGGGCGCGAGCTCCGTGGACGAGTCCATGGTCACTGGCGAGTCCCGCAAGGTGCTGAAGGAGGTCGGCTCCAAGGTGATCGGCGGCACCATCAACGCGCAGGGCGTGCTGGTCGTGCGCGTCACGCACACCATCAACGAGTCCATGCTCGCGCGCATCGTCCACCTCGTCGACGAGGCGCAGGCGTCCAAGTGCGTGAGCCAAAGCGTGGCCGACGCTGTGTCGTCCTACTTCACGACGTTCATCATCACGGTCGCCATCATCATGTTTGTCGTCTGGTACGAGCTCGCGATCCGAGGCCTCATTGATACGCGCGGCTGGATGCCGCTGCCGTTCGCACTGCGGTTCGCGATCACGATCCTCGTGATCAGCTGTCCGTGTGCCATCAGTCTTGCCGTGCCCACCGTGATCATGGTCGCGACGACCATTGGGTCGCAGTTTGGCGTGCTCTTCAAGGGCGGCCACGCGCTCGAGGCACTGGACGCCATCGACGTCGTCATGTTTGACAAGACGGGCACGCTCACGACCGGCAAACTCCAGGTCGTCGACTTTCTCGTGGCCTCGTCGTTTACGTCGACCTCCTCGTCGTCGTCCTCCACCTCTGGCCGATCGCACCATAGTCACCACAAGTCGCCGCTGACGCCACGCAAACTCTGGACGTACTTGGCCGCGGCCGAGCGCAACAGCGAGCACGCCATCGCCCGTGCCGTGCTGCACTACGCCAAGAAGGTCCACACGCCGCATGCTGACGTCACCGGCTTCCAGTCGATCCCGGGCTGCGGCGTGCGGTGCCGCGTTGACGCGCACATGGTCTGTGTCGGTTCGCTCAAGTGGATGCTCGACGTGCTGCGCGTGGACGTGCCGCTGGACCTCGCGGCGCGCAACGAACTGTACCAGCGTGACGGCTGCGTGGTCGTGTGTCTCGCGATCGACAATGCGCTGTGCGCATTGGTCGCGCTCCAAGACACGCCCCGCCCTGAGGCCCATTTCGTCATCGACCAACTGCGCCAGCGCAAGATCCAGACGTGGATCGTCACGGGCGATCAGCGCGAGACGGCGGCGTCGGTCGCCGCACAGCTGGGCATCCCCGACGTGTGCGTGATCGCCGACGCGCTGCCCCACCAAAAGGTCGACAAGGTCCGGTTGCTGCAGGGCATCGGCAAGCGCGTCGCGTTTGTCGGTGACGGTGTCAATGACGGTCCCGCGCTCGCGATGGCCCACGTGGGCGTCGCCGTGGGCGCCGGCACGGACGTCGCCATCGAGTCGGCCGACCTCGTGCTGGTCAAGGACGACCTCCGCGACTTGCTTAACGCGCTCGACCTCTCGCGCGCCACGAACCGCCTCATCCGCTGGAACTTCTCGTGGGGGTTCCTCTACAACCTCATCATGATGCCGCTCGCGTGTGGCGCGCTGTACCCGTTCTTCGGCATCGCGATCCCGCCGGCGCTGGCCGGTCTCTCGGAGCTCCTGTCGTCCGTGCCCGTGATTCTCTTTTCGCTGCTGCTCAACTTCTGGAAACCGCCGTTCCCGCAGAGCGTCGGTGGCGCAGGCGACGACGACGTGAGCGAAGGATCGTTTGTCGCCATTGACGTGCGCAAGGACCCCATGACCGAAGCCACGCCACTGCTCGCGAGGCACTGAGAAGTTGAGAGAGAGTAGTGCATGTGACGTGTAGATATTCACTTCAACGTGGCGTTGTTGTATCTTTAATTCAGTACACGAAGATCTGTGAAATCTAAATATACTAAATCAGATTCATTCTAAACGCATACGTCATTGTCACAAGGTGTCACTATCCTCTTCCACATGAGCAGCGACAGCAATGGCCACGGCGATGGCGCCGCCGCGTCGGCGTTCGATCGCCTGTATGATTCTCCTCTTTAGATAAAGTGGATACGACGTGCTGAACGACTGATACTGAGATGTTCTTGTTTGTGAACGCAGCTTCCACCGTCTCGTTGTCGCTGGCGACCGCCCGATCGTGCGCAAGAAGAAGAAGAAGAAGACCAAAGCGAAACCTCCCACACTAGCGCCACCGACGCCGCCGAGAGCTCTCGTACTGCCGCCACCAGATCCAACAGAGTGTCGTAAACCGTTGGGATCGCATGAGCCATCGGCAGTGACGGATGGAAAGCCGCCAACGAATGGAGAGGGCGTGGTGTGTGTGCGACGGCTTAGGCTCTATCGGAATGCGCGTCGCCTTTGCAAGCTGCCACGCGACGAAATGATCCAGAGAATGAGCGAGAGTGGGTTGCGGGGGTCTATGGACACCCTTCGGCGCCGACAGTATCGGCTCACCACGTCTCCGCTTTCCCCCGTCGAATGCGCACGGCGGTACGTGCGATTGGAGACCATCGCAGCGAGGTATGTACGACGGGATCAGCATCCTTGATTGGAGATGCCGCTGACGTTGACGTGGGGCACTCATGGCAGACTGTACAGCCAACAAGTCAATAATGGCGGCGCGGCGTCAGTGACGACGTCATCAGTGCCCCGCGTTCTCCACGACTTTTGCTTCCCGTCCACGGCCGTCGCGTTCCAGTCGCGCATCCATTACAAGCACGCTCCACCACCAGCCGCCACCCGTGATGTGAACCCCGTGGCCATCGCGCCTCGTATCGACTGGGCCAATCTCAGTGTCTGAGGGTACACTGTATGATTTGTCTCTCTCTCTAATACTATTGCTGGATTCTACGGACGGGATCCGCGTCGTCCAGGACTGCATCCGTCATTTCCAGCGTGCTGCGCTTGAGCATGAGGTGCGTCTCAGTCGCGCCAGCGTGCGGGTCCTTCGAGAAGGCAAACCCGTGGTGTGGTGCTCTCGGCGACAGCTTCTGGGTCGCGGTGCTGGTGCTCGGTCGACGGTGGGCGTCGTTCGTCGGGATCACGAGTCCGGGGCGACACGGCTTCTTGCCTCTCGGTTGTCTTCTTCTCGCTGGCACGGGCACCGAGGAGCTGCTCAGGTCTTCCCACTGGAGCTTGGTCTCATCCAGTTTATACTTGGTGGCTTCCTTGACGAGATGCCAGTACTCTGGGTACAGCGCGATCTTGCAGCCGTTCAGCAGGTACACTGCCCAGAGACACGCCACGGGTAAGAACAGCAGCAGCAGCCAGAAGCCGCTCGTCTCAAACGTCTGCTCGAGCATGCGCTCCCACGCGAGATCCGAGAGTGCGTCCACATTGCCGGCCACCGCTGCGACCAAGAGCCAAAAGGCGATGGACCCCCAGTACAAAAAGTGGTTGAGCCACACAAAGCTGTTCTGGAAGAGCATGAGCTTGACATTGGCGATGAGCACGACGAGCGTGAAAATGACGTTGCCCTGGAGCCACATGGAGCTGCTCGCGCCGTGGAACGACGCGTTGCGCAGGCTGTGGATGGCCACCAATGTAATGACGACCGACTCGTAGATAGCGCCCAGCACCCAGGTCGTAAAAATCCTCGGGTTGAGGTCTTCGTCGCGCGGACCGCTCGCGTAGAGCTTGGGAAACTTCATGGCCATGCGATCGCACACGTCGCGGTCCATGATGGACAGGGCGACGATGGGCAGCGACGTGAGTGAGAGATTGTAGAGCTGCACGCCCGTCTCGAGGAAGAACTTCTGCCCCGAGAAGCCGCACATGCACGTGTACCAGAACTGCGCGGCCGTGAACAAAATGTTCTTGTAGAAAATGTAGAGTACGAGCTGCGCGAGCCGCCGATAGTTCCACCGTCCGTGCACGAGCAGCAGCCGCTCGAGGAACCGGAACCGCGCGATGGCATAGTCGCTCGAGTTGACGGCCTGCATGCCTTCCTGTCCCGAAATGCCCACGCCCACGTGGGCCTCCTGGATCATGGACACATCGTTGGCGCCGTCGCCGATCGCGAGCGTGCGCACGCCGGGCACGTACTCCTTGATTAGCGCGACCATCTGCGCCTTTTGTGCAGGCGAGACGCGGCACGCAATCACAGCCTTGCAGTACTGTGAAAACTGCGAGAGCAGGTAGCGGCAGTTGCCCGAGAGTGCAAAGATGAGCGTTTCGCCATCCACGACCAGCGCGAGCTGCTTGAGTGCACGGCGAGTGTGCGGTGGTGAGTCCAAATACCGCTGCACGTCTGCTGCGCGCGTCGAGATCTGATGGGTGAGCTCGTCTTCGATCGCTTCGGGCGTCGGAAACCGCTTGGCGTTGAGAATGCTGATGGTCATCTCGGTTGTCAAGAGCTGGCATGCAAAGCCAATGTTGATGGCCGTTTCTTCCTTGTCGCCCGTGAGCACCCAGATCTTGATGCCGGCGGCGGCCAGATTCGCGATCGCATCGGGCACGCCCTCTTGAAGCTTGTCTTCGATGGCCGTCGCGCCCAGCAGCTCCAGGTCCGACTCGATCTCGTCCATGCACCGGTCGATTTCGTTCGCGGCATCTTTCTTGCGCTTGTCGATCTCGTCTAGATTGTTTTGCGCTGCGTGGAAGCGGCTCGCCCACTCGGCGTACACGGTCGGGTCGATTTCCTTGTACGCGATCGTGAGCGTGCGCAGGCCTTCTTCGGCGTAGATATTGATATGGTTTCTCGTATCGTCCAGAAGCTTGGTGCCGGCACTGTCGAGTGCCTTGGTGAGCCGCCCATAGATAATGACGTCGGCGCCCTTGGAGTAGATGAAAATGCGTCTGTTCGGGTGCCGCACGATCGCGCTCATGCGTTTCCGCGTGCTGTTAAATTCCAACACGTCGAGAATCTCGTACTTCTCGTCGACGCCGCGCACGCGCACGTACGCACAGCCGGGGGAACGATTGAGAAACTGGAAGCCGAGAAACGACGCGCCCGCCACTAAAGCCTGCTCGTCCGGACTCGATGCCGACAGGATCACGTCGTCGGATCCTTCATGGCGTTCTGGGATCACCGTATGGCAGATCGCCAAGTGCGTGAAGAAGGCGTCAATGCGTCGCTTCTGGTCGGCTCCCGACGCGCCGTCCATGTCTCGCCACAGCTCCGGGCCGTCAAAGTTGACGTACGGGACCTTCTTCGCCGACGAGTCGGCTGAAGCGGGAGGCAGCGGCTTGCCTTCTCGCTTGAGTGCCGCGAGACCGATCTCGGTCGTGCCGTGGCCGTACGACACGCCGCCGACGGAGCACTTGCGGAATTCCATGACGTTGCACGTGAGCGTGCCCGTCTTGTCGGAGAAAATGTACGAGATCTGGCCCAGTTCTTCATTGAGTGACATGGACCGCACGAGCGTCGGCGTGTCGGTCTCGTCGTAATAGATCTCCTTGTCCCACTGGATGAACTGCGCCTGCAGATACTTGACCATGCTCATGGACACGGAGAGCGAGATGGGCACAAACTGGTACATCAAGAGCAAGTAGTAGAAGAGCATCGTGATCCAGTCGGCGACGACGCTCGAAGACACGTCTTCGAGCCGCAGATACCAGGGTTTGCCGCTTGAATGCCTCCACAGCACGGAGCCAGTCGCACCGGCGCCGCTGAACGCCGCGAGCATGAAGAGCAGCACCAGGATATACCGGTTGAGCGACTGGTCCATCGTGCTCATCTTGGTGGGCGGCGCCGAGTTGCTCATCATGATCTTGGTGTCTTTTCCTGTGTTGAGCACGACGCCGTGGACCCAGTCCGTGTTGCGGATGATGCAGCCGCGCAGAATGGTGCTCTCGTACGGGATCGACTGCGAGTCGCTGGCCTCCAACTCGAGCACGCCCTGGAAGCTGTTGATGGCGTTGTTGGGGTGCTCGCACCGCACGACGCCGCGCATCTTGGAGAGATTGGCGATCGTCCCCATGGTCGCCATCGTGCACTCCATGGCGGACCGCACCTTCATGTTGGTCTCCCCATCCAGCGACTTGGTCTCCACATAGCAGAGCCCCGCCGGCGGCTGTCCGGGCAGCTCACTCACGGCGAGCACGAGAATGTCGGCCGGCACGAGATCGCGATTCTGCAGGCGAAGGACGTCGCCCACGACGACGTCGGCCCAGGGCTTGGAGACAAAGGCGTTGGCCGCCGCGTCGAGCACGTCCGTCGGGCGCGAGTTGGCGAGTGCGTCGGCGTTGTGGCGCTTGCGGTCTTCGAGCACGGCGAAGACGCCGTCGACCATGATAATGAAGAGCAGCGGCGGCAGTGTGGACGGCTGGCCGCCCGTGTTGCTGATGGGCGGGATGCACTGGAGGATACAGATGACGAGGAAGTAGAGGTTCGCGAGCTTGCGGAACGTCTCGAAGAGGAACTTGGGCAGAAACGTCACGACCGTGTACTTGTACGTCACGATAAAGTTGTCGCAGTACCCGAGCTCGGCGTTCTTGGCCTTGTCGCCCAAATGCACGACGCGGAAGTCGGCGTTCGGCGCAGTCACGGGCATGGCCGATGCGAAGTGGCGGTGGATCCTGGGCGATCGGCGGGCCGCAGAGCACGGATGACGAGGCGGCGGCCGGGCGCGCGCGAGCGGACTTCGTCTTGCACGAGTCGAACCACCGACGGCTCGACACTCTGTGGGTTCCGGGCGCGGCAGCAAGGCGGCGGCGCGAGCGAGAAATAGGGCGTGTGCGCTGGCGAGGGCATTTCGAGAGAGCTCTCCACTGTGGGGCACGTGGTGCCATATATATAGACAGAGGCCAGGGCCATTACCGCTGCGTCATTGCCATTGTCTTGCTTCTCCCATTATCAACTAAAGATAGGACATGGACAAGATCGGACTACGTGAACTGAGTTTAGACGCCACGCCACAGTGGCTCAGATATGTAGACGAGAAAGGCGGCAGCAGCGTGTGGCTGCGCAGACGACTGTGGGGCCGCGCGGCAGTAAGTGGGTGGACTGGGCGACAGGGCGCCAATGTGGACGCGGACGAGAGCCGGCACAAGTGCTGGGGACACATTTCGATTTGTGGCCACACACAAACACTGTGGACCGCAGTTGTCACGTCGTGCACATTCCGAGGGTCGCGTGGCAACTTCAACACGGAGCCAAATTGCTATTCAACCATTACGAAATATTAGCCTAACTTGGAGTTATAGATGATATGTATTGGTTTCGTGATGGTCCGTTAGCAAGATTGCACCACCAGCCCAATGGGTACATCATCACCTTTGCCCGTCCTAACGACTTCTTCGTCATTCCGCATTTTCCTCCGCGCCGTACAGGTGCCCGCGATCTCCACGACTATCTGAGCGACGGAAGAGAACTGAAGACATGGAGGCGATCACCGTGTGCGTGGCGAAAGAAGCGGTAATTGGCGCGTCGAGTGGGGACACACGCAAGTGGAGGCGTGATGACTAATCCATCTCGCTTATGGCAGCCGGTGGTGAACTCGATCACGTTCTGCGTCAGCCCTTTGGTGGATACGCAGGACGCTCGACCCGTCCGCAACAGCAAGAGCAATAACGAGAAGCGAAGCCGTTCGGATAGCATCAGCGACCATACCGACAGCGACCGCATGACGCGACAAGCGTCGAAGAAGCTACGCGCGTCACCGGAGGGACGGCCGGAAACGAGTATGCTGACAGACGTCATTTGGAACAAGATGCAGTCGATGATTCGTGCTACGAAGAATCTACGCAACATGTGAGTGGAATCCATTTGTTGAAGACTGGAGGATGGACACGTGTAACTCACTTGACCTTCCCCATTGCAGCACCCGCGTTACTTTGGCCTTCTTCAAAGAACATGAACTGGCACAAATGCGGATGCTGGGGCTTGATCGACCTGTCTACCCAATCGTTGTGCCTGTTGCCGAGGCGTACAGCATGCTTTGTACGTCTTGGCATAAGTCAATGACGGACAATCCATTTTTTGTGTCTTACCAACGGATTGCTCCATTCATCAGCACCAAGAAAACGCCGCGTGTATGATGTCTTGCACGTTCTCGAAGGTACGGATCCAAATCGTTTTGCCGACTGCAAAGCAATAGTATGATGGCTTATGCGTCATTCCCCGTAGGTGTTGGTGTGCTTAAGCGGATTCAAGACAAGCATTCGCAGGTGTCTCGGTTCCGAGGCGGCCAATTCATGTACTTCGGACGAGACGGTGCGAAACAGCGCTTGGAATCGATCTGCAAGCGAGCACAGGGCATCTCCAAGGATGCTACTACGCTGTACCCAAACGCCACTCGACAGAACGTTGACACGGTGCTTTTGGCAGCTTGCAATGTCCAAGCAGCCGCCGAAAGCTGGCCACATCTAGCTGCGACGACGGTGTCATTCTTGAGCTTCGTGCTTGCAGGTGACACCAATGACACGAACTCGCTGGGTCTTCTGAATCGACGGCTGGTCGACGCTCGACTTGCTTGTGATGGTACACTACCTGAAACAGGGCAAGACGGCCTTATAGCCGAAACCAACCGCCGCGTGTATGACGTCGTCTCAGTCCTCGCAAGCCTCAACGTCGTGATCCTCAAGTCCCTTTCCGAGGAGCTGAAGAGAGAGACTGGTCGTCGTGCCGGATACGCCACACCGCGCAGGGGAATTGTCTTCAACGCGGCCATTTTCTCGGATTGCTCGCTGATTCGAGTCGGAAACAGTTGCGCATCCCACTTGGCATCTGCGCTGGCAAAGGAAGGAATCAAGATCCCCGTGGCGAAGAACGTGGAAGAAAGTGGAGTCACTGAAAAAGTATCTCAGAGAAGCTGCTCAGGCGATGACATTGCATTGGAGCCACTCTTGTTTGAGTGTAATGTTCCAGGCATTGAAGATCTGTTTCCCGGCATTGAACCAAGCGACTGCACTGAAATATTGGGTGAGTGGTGGGATGTCCCACTCCGGGATCTTCTTCTTCGCGATGCACTGCCTCCCGTCAACTTTCTCGATTGGGAGATCATGCAGGCGATATCTCGTTCTCGCCTTCGCTCGGCCCATGACAAGTCCCCATTCGACACCAGTAAGGAATGCGATAGCCACTTGGACGATGAAGCCGAGTTAGAGTGCCATGAACAACTTGATGTCGCATGATCCAGGTGAATAGTTTTCGTGAAAGAGATCGATGTTGGGAAGTAATGCGTTTGCATTCGTACAAGTCCATTACACGTAACGAGTGAGTTTCGGGGGAGAGTAAATTAGTCGAATTAGAGGTCTCACGCCAGTCGTTCATATCCACACGCCGTCGTCGCCATCTTCAGCTCCATCTTCCTCTTCCGTGTCCGTGTCCGAGCAGCTCATGAAGCCGCTCGACTCGCTCGCTGCGTCGTCGTCTTCCTCCTCTTCCAGCCGCTTCTTCACTTCTGCTTCCGCCGCCTTCATCGTTGACAAAACGCGTGGTGCCTCGACGCTAGCTCATCAAGTTGCCATACCACTGGTCAGTCCTACGCATCTCCTTTCTTCCGTCTCCTCCACTCCAAACAACGCACCGATTCCTCGCGAGCGACATGCGGATCTGCGCCGTGATGCCGTGTGGGATGCGATTGGTCGCCAAGTTGAGCGTCTCCAAGTGTGTGTTGACCTCGAGGGCATCCAGCAACGCCTGTGCGCCGTCGGCTGTGATGCGGTTGTGGACGAGCCCGAGGTACTTTAGCGTGCGGTTGCACTTGAGAGCTTCGGCGAGTGTGCGCGCGCCGCGGTTCGAGATGGCGTTGCTCCACAGCGCCAAGTGCGTGAGCGACTCATGGCCGTAGAGTGCCTTGGCGATGGCCTCGACGCCGACATCCGAAATGTCGTTGCTGTACAAGTCGATGTACTCGAGCGTCGAGTTGAAGCGCAGCATGTTGGCGATTGCGACGGCGCCGCGGTCGCCGATTGCGTGGTCGCGCAGCACGAGCCGCGTGACCGTGTGATTGCTCGTGAGCACGCGCGCCACGAGCACGCCGCCGTACGGCTCGAGGCGCTTATTGCGGCTCGACAAATTTGAAAAGTCGAGTTCCGTCACATCGCCTTGGTTCTGGCGGATGCAATCGAGCACATACGCGAGTGTCGGGCCCTGTACACGCTTTACATACCGTGGTGGCCCGCCATGGGGGGACTTCGGCTGCGACGATGGTGGCGTCGGCAGCCCGACACGACGCAGCCGCGGCCGCATCGGTGCCTTCTCTTCGTCTGGCGTAGACTCTTGTTGGTTGTCCCGAATGCGGGGAATAATCACTGGTGGTGGCGCTGTGTCTTTCGTGGACTCTTGCTGGGGCTCAAGCGTATCTCGCCGAATCGTGCGCGAGCTGCGCACATTGGACGACGCCGACTTTTCGAGCACGAGCTCACTGTTGGTCGTATCATTGTTGTCGCCTCGCAGTGCACTAAGCCAAAAGTTCTGTTGCCATTCAGCACCGTGAGTAGTCAGTCGCCTCTGCTGGATATCCTATCCCATCGCGCTAGCACGTGGAAGTTACCTCGAAGGTTCGGCGCTTGCGGCGGAGGTTGACGTCGGGCATGAGCACGGACATCGCCTTTTTTGGGTCGCCGATATGATTGGGACTTGGTGAGTGCAAGTCGCTCTTCTTGAACAAGCAGAATGTGTGCCGGTGTTGGCCGTTAGTGAGCTATTATTCGCCGTCAGCACCAACGTCGTGACACACACTTTCGCCTCTGCCAGCGATTTCACTCCGTGTGTCTTGAATACCCACACAGCCGAAAATGTCGACGGCCCAGATGGCGCCTCCGCGTCTCTGCCGCGCCATGGTGGTGCCGTCATTCACCAGTCATCCATCATAGATCTCTACAGAATGACAACACCAAGCCGGCACGAAAATACCAAGACCACGAACTTTGATTTGGGTTAATCGCTCAAAGCCCGTCACATACACACATACCTCGTATCCGTCTTCTCTGAGTGATCTTGACGGGGAGGGCGCGGACGTCGACGCGTCCTACTAAATTTGGTTGTTTTCTGCTTGAATATCATACTCGGACGCTCTTACCGCTTGCGGCTCTTGTTAATCTCGAGGATGATGGCCTGGAGTTCAATGCACTGCTCCCGCATGAGCTCCAGATCGTACTTGAGGTTGCGGTTCTCGATGCGCAGCATGGCGTTCTCTTCTTCCAGGGACATATTCCCTCCCCCAACAATACTACCGCCACCGGTGCTGCCCATGATACTGCGCGCTCGTGATGACAAATCGCCGATCCGACTCGCTCGATCGCTGAAGAACTCTGACGCACTGCTGTCTGCTCGCCCATTGCCGCCGACATTGCTCTTGAATGCGCGGATGCGGTCCATGACTGATCGGCTGGCGGGTCGTGCCGGATTCGACGTGTTGTTGTACTCCTCGTCCTCATCGATTTCGTCCACCCACTGTCCGCCATCATCTTCAGTGGTGTTTCGACGTTGGTTGGTGCCGTGGTCTACGAATGAGTCGTCAAACTCCGACACGCCGTCATCGTCCGATTCGTAAGGGCTCGGCACACTCTTGTACCGCCGCCATGCTCGTTGGATCTTTCGGATCGCCCGTCGCTGAAAGTAGTACTCCTTGCGCTCGATCGACATACGCGCGTAGGACTGCAATACGATTGCGGCGCGAACCATGCGCGCCATTCGGCGACGGTAGATGAACCCGAGAGCAATCTTCTGAATGCATGTCGCCTCGACGTACATGAAGTCGGACTTCATGGCCTCGAGCTCTTCCATCACGCCATTCTTAAAGTAAATCAACGTCTTGCCCATCTGGTATTCCAACGGAGCCTTCCGTCCGATTGCCGCCATGAACACTGAGCACGTTCGTCGCACATCCTTGCTGTGCATCGAAGGCGGGAACATGATGCAGTAACGCGAGGCAAGTTCATCTGGAGTGAGCCGACTGGGGTACCCGGATCGAGTGATACGGATTGCTTCAATCACACCTGCGGATCGAAGTTGCTCGACGACCATGCGCTTGTTAAACTCAGTTGGACTCTTGTTCGAGTTGGGCTTGATGCACCGCACGTAGTGCGTGTTGGTCGCCGAGATGTTCTCCATGAGCTGCGTGAGCGACATCTTGAACTGGCTACCCAGACTTTTGACGGCCATGCCGGCCTTTCCGCGCGCACCGCCACTGTCGGTCATACTCTCCGAATCGTCAAAGAGGTCAACCAACATACCAATGCTACTTGCTTGAAGCAGGTCGAGCAAGTCCTTCTGGAGTGTGTCGCGGTGCTTCTCCATAAAACCAACGGTCTCGTAGGTCACGGCACCGGCGTAGTGGTTGATAATGAACTGCGTGCGCTTGACCTTGGGGAAGTCGATGTGCGGGTTGACTTCGTCTCCTTTCTTCTGGTGGTTGGTCCTGAACTTGTTGACGAGTGCCTCTTCCGTGCCACGAGGTTGACGCAAGTGGTCGTTCATCAATGCAATGATGCCCATCTTGCCGTCGATCACCTCAACAATGTCCTTGTTGTCCTGGTACTGGATATGATCCCACTCGAGTCCTTCGCGAACGTACTCGTCCTCAACCGTCTTGAATACATCCGTCGTGAACTTCTGTTGGAGCTTTTCGTTGGCGTAGTTGATGCAGAACTGCTCGAAGCCGTTTTGCACAAAATCCTCGAAACCGAAGATATCCAAGACACCGATCTGGCCACGGATAATGCTTTCATCCCCCGAGATCGCTTGGTTGATCTTCTGCACCATCCAGTCGAACATCTTCGAGTAGATTGTCTTCGCCAAGGCGTCACGGTTTTCGACCGCCTCCATTGGGTCCAACGGGACTGTGACCGAGTCGTTGCGCGTGATGACAGTTCGGTTGCACAGAGCCTGCTGGATACTTCCAGTGGGCAAGCCAAAGAGACGCGCAACTTGGCTGAGCTCAATCTCGCTGGAGATGGCAGACCCACTCTCACCACTATCCGAAAATGTGATCTCGCCCAGTACTAGCACGCCCGCGAGAATCTGGAAGAGCGTCTTCTGCGCGCTCGTGTCGAGCCCAATCAGTGCTAACGACTTCTTTGTGCTTTCAAGCCACTTGCTGTCATCCATGCCTGGGATTTTCATCTCGCTGAGCTCGCCAATGTACTTGTACTTTTGCTTGGGATCGAGCTCGATATCAAGCAGCTCGCGCGGCGACAGACCCGCGAGCATTTGGTAGAAAATATGATAGTTGCGCTCGCCCTCGGCGATGGACACCACGCGGGACTTTTCGAGCAGATACGTGTCACACTTGGCACCGATAAGCTTGCCGCGGTCGTTGAACTGGAGCAGCGTAAACTTGCCGAAACGTGAACTGTTATCGTTGCGCGTGGTTTTGGCGTTACCAAACGACTCGAGCAACGGGTTGACGTCAATCACCTTGGCGATCGTCTTGTCCATGCGACCACCAGCAACGCTGGCCAAGTGATTCATGACAATCTTGGTTGTCTCGGTCTTGCCAGCACCGGACTCGCCACTGACAAGAATACTCTGGTTCATCTCGTTTTTCGTCATGTGCTTGTACGCGGCGGTCGAGGTCGAGTAGACGTGTGGTGAGAGCGAGTCACGGTCTTTTTTCAAGTACTGTTCATGGAGATGGTCTCCGTACAGGCCGTCGATCCACTTGTATGGGTTGACCGCAATCACAATCTCGTTGGTGTAGGTGTCTAGAACACGTGCAAAAGGGTCAGAGACACATTGATCACAGAGAGCGACAGTTGGAGTTGTTGAACGTACATGGCTTGGACGCATCGAAGCGCTGCTTGAGGTTGAACAGAATGGACGGTTCGTTCAGGTAGCGCAGGAGCCGCATGTCCTGGACGCCACCGGGTGTGTCGTCCAAGATGGCGATCGGTAGCGACTCAATCTCCGTGGCCGTCGGACCCGCGACGGCACGGATAATCTCGGGGTTCTTGAGGTCGACGACACGTCGCTCGGGTTCAGCGCCATCCAAGAACGCCTGGATCGTGACTTGCTTGGTGCGGTCGTTATACTCCACAACCTCCGACAGCATCCACACCTCTTCCTTGTCGGGCACGTAGCATTGCACGCCAGGCACAATCAGGTTCTGCTTGGCAGTGGCGGCGCCCTGTGCCTGCAGCCGCAGCTGCTCTTCTTTGATCTGCAACTGTTCGTTCATAAACCTTTTGCGTTTCTCCTCCAAGCTGAAGCGTTTGCTTGGGCCCTTCGGTCGGTTGGTTCGGTACGTGCCGCGCTTGCGCACAAAGTCACAGCGGCCCGTCGACCGCTCCGCAGTTCTCCGCGGTGTGAACGGGGACGGCGACGACGACGAACCGCTGCTCACGACTGGCTGTGGAGTCGCACGCGGCGCGGATGAGAACCCGTTGCTCTTGTTGGGCGCGTTGCTCGGCACCTGTGCGTTGAATGACGAGAACGCCGACTTGGGCGAGTTCGAGCTCGAGACCGTCGACGCAGAGCTGCTGTTGCTACTGTGGCTGCTCAGACTCGGCACGGTGCCCGTCGTCGCCAGGAATGCGGCGAGCTTGCTGTTGCCCGAGTCGGATCTGGTCTTGGTGTTCCCTCCCGACGCCGGTGGCTGCTTGGCCATGAACATCTTGAGCTTGTTGTCTGAGCCAGTGGCGCTTGGTCGGCGTGCGGGCGGCGGCGAGCTCGGCGTCGGAGGTTTGAAGTTGTTGGAGTTTCCCTTGGGCGAGAACACGGCCTTGCGGACGGCGAAGCTGTTGTCCTGGGGCAACTTCACGCGCAGTGGCGTCGTTGGCGTCGTCGCCTCGGCGGGCGCGTCCGCAGACGGCGGGTTGGCGCGCATGAACGCGGCAAACTTGTTGCGCGTGTCCTTGGGCGGCGCCGCCGGTTGGGTCGGCGTGACTACTGCGGGCGTGGGCGACGGCACGTTCTTGCGGGCGGTCGTCGATGGCGCACGCCTCGGCGGACCAGCGGGCCGTTGCACGTGCTCCAGTGGCTTCTCGTGCGACGACGGCACTTGGCTGAGAAAGGCGTTGAGTCGCGAGGCGCCCTGCGAGCCAGAGCTCGCCGAGGACGTGGCTGTGTTATTGTCCGAGCGGCTGCGGCGCGGAGAGCCCGGCGGCGACCCCAACGGAGAGTTGGGCGAGACCATCGACGTGTTGACGTTCGGCGACATGGGCGGCGGCGTGTTGGGCGGCGTGCCTTCGGGCGAGACGGGCGCCGCCGCCTTCTTTTTTCGCGTGAGGAAGTTGGATTTCATGAACGACGTGAGCTTGTTCTTCTTCTTGGTGGGTGTGGGTGGGGCGCCGCCACCCGACGAGTTGCTGCCCGAGCTCGTGTGGGAGCCCGAGTCCGAGAGTGGATTCGAGTCTGTTGAGTCGAACGACTGGCGCGGCACGCCGCTGAACTTGTCGTAGAGCAGCGAGAGCGTCTGCACGACGGCGACAAAGTCGGAGGCGTCGAGAAGATCGTCCGGCTCAAACAAGTCCTGGTCGCGAATGCCCTGGCGGCGACACCAGTCGAGGAAGACGCGGACGTTGGCCTTGGCGTGGAAGACGGTCGTGAGCTTGTTGACCTTGAGGTTGGCGCTCGGGTCAATGGCGTTGGCGAGCAGGCAGAGAAGCTGTCCGTCCTTGAGCACGACGCTCAGGTGCTCGTCGTCCACGGGCTGCTCCGTGACCTGCGCGATCCAGTCCTGCAGTTCCTCGGCGCGGCGCATGGTTGCCGTCCGCGTGGGATGGAGGTTTCTTTTCCTGCTTTGCTCTGTTCGCTTGGTCGACACCCGAGCCACTGTAAGATAAAGGCGCGGACGCTGGCTTCTTCTGTCACTCGCGCGACGATACGTCAAGGAAAGGAACGGCTCGAGCGAGGGAGAAGAATGCCCAACGCAGGCGGCACGGAAGTGTGGACGCACGAGAAGGGCTGGGGTGGGCGACCGAGGGCGAGGGCAAGCTGTTTCGACGCACTCGCGCAGAAAGTGCCTGCTGACCTGAGTTGACGAGATGACTGTCCCAAACGAAGGGCCTGAAGTTCGCCCCCAAACCCCATCGCCCCCAATCAAAAAGCTGCCACTCACACCACACGACATGGCAACACCGCGCTGACGTGCAGGGATGCCATCTGGACTTTGGACTGGAGAGTGAAACCACCTACCCCTAATGAAGTCCGGCTTTCACCTATCCCTATCCCTATGGTGGATCTGTTGGTAACTTTTCAGCCAATGAAGGAGATTTCTCTTCACCACAACGAGCGTTTGTTGCCCAATTGCGATCTGGGATCGTGGATATGGCATTGCTGGGGGACACATTCAGACTAAAATGGGGGGGGGGGGGGGGGGGG